>ONZK01002457.1:65360-76705 GCA_900322385.1 Pharnaceum exiguum | reverse complement strand
TTACTCTACTAACTATAATTTAAGAAGAAAATTATTTTGGCACTAATTTAGTAGATAAATATATAATATATAAAGATATATGTACCATAATTGTAACGCTACAACCACACGGGATATATGCGCTAGGGAAAACTAAATGGAATATAACCCACTAGTAGTTTACTAACTATAATTTTAGAAAAATAGCTAAATTCGTTTATTATAGTTCAATTTATGCTCAATCAACTTCAAATTTGTATAATGAACATCAGTTGACTACACTATCACTTTGAGCTAGTTACAACAAATTTCTCAACAAAAAAAAAAAACTCGATATGCATTTTTTTTATCAGTGGAGGGAGCAGCCACAACAAAGATCTCATAGACTCGAGCCTAGATTAATTCTTTAGTCAATGGTCGAAGAGAGAGAGGAGGAGCTCCAATTGAAATCTAAACCTAGCGTAGAGCTGAGTCAATCTCAATTCACTTCCGTACGATGGATCTTTTAGACGACATGGAATCTAACTTTTTGGCCAGCTAAAATAAAATAAAAACAACTTCCTGCTTTAATTCATTCCTTTGGAATAAAGCAGTAAGAATGAAAGGCTTAATAAATAAATAAATGACACAAATAAGAGAATGAATTTAATGTTATGAGTAATAGATTTGCGAAGGGGGGGACAATCAGAGGATGTTGCTTGACGCATTTGCATTTAACCTGCCCTCGTAAGTCGAGTTTTTTTTGGTGTGAAGTTACATGAGTCTGGGCACGTGACGGATTGAGTAGGGGTTAAGGTAATTAATTTACGTTGTGGTTTTTGCTTGACTGATGATTGTAGCATTCTTTGCCCTGTGGTTCAGAGAAAAACTAGTAAGATTCGTAGAAATCATTCTCATTGTATGCGAACTTGTGAAGCAATGTGCTTGGCATCGGCCGTATGCCAGTATCGAATTATGCATGTGGTCAAACTCTAGTGCTTTTGGATCGGCGGAACCACATGCACGTAAAATTGCAGAGAATGTAGAACTACACACGTACGTACGCCCGCTACTAGGGATAGATAGCAGTAGGACGGGTCAAAGTGGATATCGCCCCATCCTCGCCCCACCTAGTAGGCCATTACTTGTGGGGCCAGATCCTCTCCATTTGCCAAAGAAAAGGAAATTTACAATTATTATGTTTTGGTTTGTTGGATTGAGAGGGGCCTGTTCTTAACCATTAGATTAAGAGAGAGAGGGAAAAGGCAAAAAAAAAGAGATATGAAGAGAAGAGAAAAGGAAGGAAGAGGAAATGGAGAGGATCCTTTCTCCTAATTGTGCAATAATAACAACAATTATTCATTAATCGGATTTGGGATATCCTATCGAGATGAGTGGCCAAATTCCTTTATTTAATTTTTGGCAAAAAAATAATTTTGCAGGCCCTTAATATATTCTACATATAATATTAAAAAAATAATCAAAAAACGAATATTTTGAAAGTTAAGTTAATGAAATGTCTATCCATGTATGCACATTCTAATATTTTTTGAGATACTATTTAAACATAAAATTTTGTGTGAAATTATTTTATATATGAGACTGAGTATGTATTAATGACGGAAAAATATTAATTAATGACCCCCTTGGATAGTCATTAATGACCCTTGAATGGCCATTAATGACACCGTCTCATACATAAAGCAAGTTAACATAAATTTTTGTGAAATTTAAATGGACAGTACCTTTTTGTGAAGGTCTATCAAATAATTAATCTGTTTCAATTAAACCAAAAAATGAGTAAAATTCTATGATTAGTTATTGTCCTCCTCCTATATCCCGGCCCGGAGGGTCTAGATATTGTGTTTTCGTGAGCGCTATAAATTGTTTATGTTCCCGCTACCATTCTATTTTGAACTACTTTTGATTATTTTTCATCTAAAAAAGAAAAAGAAATCTGCTTGTTTAATGAATATGACAATGAAAGGGAGAAAAATAAAAGTGCTGGATTTTCTTCCTTAAGAAAAGGCTGTGAAGTCACTTTTTCCAGAATGCGACAACAAAACGACGATTGTTCTAAACAAATCAGCTGTGAAAGGACAAGACGCTAAGATCATGGGTAGCATAATCAAGTTAGTACTGCCAATAAACAATTTGGCAAAACCAGATATAAAAATGATATAATTCACCCTTTTTCCGCCCCCAGAAGAACTGTAAATTGTATATTTGTTTAATTTAGCGAGAAACAAATGGAGCAAACTTGATCACGAACAAAGTAACGTAAGACGTTCATCATGCTTAGGCTCTAATCATCTGTTCAAGTGACAAATTATTTGACCATGTTGAAAATGAACAATTAAGTACGTAGTGTAAACTACTTAGGGGACTTTAGCGTAACGAACCATACATGAAGGCCAGGAGAGGGGACTAAGGGGTATTGCTTGACGCATTTGTTGTATGCTTCTCTCGTGCTGGGAATGCACGCACTCCACTCTCTTTCTGATCTCTAGTTCTTGACGTTCGTGCAAAATCCGAGTGCCCTTTGCACGAGCTTTCTTAATTAATTAGTTTGAGTAATTACTAAGTTGCCTAACATTCTCTGATATGCTCTCACTTTGGTCCTTCTACATTAATGTCGACCTTAAACTAATTATACTGTACTCCTATTTCACAATGGATAAAGCCATAATTGCAATAAGTTACATTACTGGTGCGAAGTCTCACCCGCTTTAATTCAAGTACAATCTCAACCCAAATTACGCCGTCCTTATTACGTAAAAAGCTTACTGCTGCTTGTGTAAATTAAAATACTTAATTAAGTTGAACATTAAGCTGGCGTAGCCGGGAGGGAACTTCAGTTTAAGTATGGAACCAGGAAAGATTTTTACTGTGCCCACATGTTTATTCAAACCGAAGAAGTTCGGTCCATCGGCATAGAGTAAGAAGGGAGACTATGCCCCAAAAATTACTAGCAAAACGTTGCTTTTTGCCTACCAGTATCGGGACAAGGGTAAAAACAAGCCTTTACGTGCATGGTAAGTGAGTTACTTGATTTCTAGCTCGTGCACGGGTAATCCTCCAATCGTCACAGTAAAATGCATGTATTGTTTACTTTATGATTTGGTTTGAACCACTTCGATTTACTCAATTTATTATCCTAAAATTAGGTTTGTTATAACATATGCAAGCACATAGTCAAATAAACAATACTCAACACATTTAATTAAATTGGTTCACCAATTAATGCAATAACATGTTGGCTACGTCCACTATCAGAAGGAAGAAATAAATCTTATTAGGTTTTATGAGTGTGTAGAATACAACATGTATAGGGTATACCAGTACCATAAATAAAACCTGACCCGTCCAAGTTATACAAAGGGCCGGGGTAGATGGAACATCCCAAGATATTAATCGTAGAGCCTCGTTGTGCAGGACTTATTAATTATTATTGACAATTTTCAGATCCATTGAACTCAACAAAAGAGTTGCTTCTCACAAATTTATAAGTTATTGATTATTTTTTTCCAGTTAAATATATTTCAACTCTAGAAAAAAGACCTCACAAATTTATAAGTTATTGATTAGGTATATATTATGTTTCCCTCCATTAAATTATTTTTTGAAAAAAAGTATATGGATTAGAAGGGTTTCATTTCGGGGAAGTAAAACACCTAAAGGTGTGTTTTGGTCGGCTGGGAAGATCTGAACTGAAACTGAAATGAACTGAAAAAAACTGAAGAAAACTGAATTTATCTGAAAAACACTGAAATGAGTTATGACTTATAACTATAAATGACAAAAACTGAAAAACGCTGAACTGAACTTAACTGAAAAAAACTGAACTGAACTGAACTGAACTGAAAAAAACTGAACTGTATTAGTACCGACGAACAAAACACAGCCTAAGTATAGATTTTTCCCTCCATTATATGGCTTTTATGACACTAGCCAAATCATTTCATTTGTGCTATATTGTTGTCGAATATTAATAACACTGAGTTAGTGAGTGATGTTTAATTTCCTAATAAGATTACAAACTCGCGCCGTAGTGCAATACATTATAAAATCATAGTGTCTTTTATTTTCTTTAACCCATTTAGTGGATATCTTACAACCCATATTACTAACCTCCAACCGTTATATGCATGCCATACAAGATGAGCTAAGGCCTACGAGCTAGATGCATGCACAGATGCGCTTAATGATTTGCATACCACGTCATGCTTGAGAGCTGTTTCTCATCCAATTTCCCTTTTCTCCTTGTATTCCTTAATTAATTAATTTTATAATACGACTTTTATTTTAAGACATAGTTTATAATCCGACGTTGTCGCAATGTCTATCATTTTTATGATGTTTGCTGAAGCTAACTTGCCAACTTGCCCTGTTGGTCGCGATCTTTGTACTAAGACGTTGTCTGTTAGCACATAAAAATTTAGTATTTTTCAGTTAGCTTAGTAAAATTCAGGGCACTTTAATAGTATATGGTTAGATACTTATGATGTGTACTGTTTGTCTATAGAATTACAATTTTTTTTTTTTTTTCTAGTTCACTTGAGTTTTTCACCAGTTTTTTCCAATTCGATTTAGTTCAGATCATTTTTTTTTTTGGCAAATTAGTTCAGATCATTACACACGTACAAATCACACCATAGGTTGTGTTTTAATGTTACAATTTAGTTTTTTCCAGTACACTTGCAGTTTAGTGTATTTTATTTTTTTCTATTTATAGTTATAGGGTATGTTTTGTTTGTCTGTAAGAACCTGAGAACTAAAACTAAACTGGAAAAAAAAAACTTAAAATCATTGAATGCATTAAAACATAAAACTATAAATGAAAAAACTGAAATACATTGAACTAAACTGAACTGAAAAAACTGAATTTCAACACTACAGACGAACGAAACACATCTATAATACATTCTGTGTTTTTCAATTCAATTAAGTTTTTTTTCATTTTTTTTAATGTTCATTTTTTCAGTTTACTTTCCGTTCAAGTCCTTATAAACGAACAAAATACACCCTTAACTTCTTTATTTTATCATAATATATCTCATTACTTCAATTCAGGGAATTTTTAGTATTTATTTAGTGTAGTTAAAATTAAACGAAGGCTTCAAAAAGTGACAAATACGAGCTTGCTTGGTTAGAAGTACTTATCTTCGTGAAAAAGGTACTTTTCTTTTGATATACTCGTAGCTAGAAAGAGAGAATAATTTATATACACTCGTTTTATATATAAGACAAGATCGTTGGTTAAAAAGAGTCAGTAATTTTGATTACTAACCCTTTTTTTTATTACTATTGACCTCACAAAACTGATTGAATACATGCATGAAACCGGCGCACATGTATGATGTATATGATTCTTCTATGATGTACTGCTGCAACCAAGAGTTATTGTCTTATAGCAAAGTTAAATAAGTTGAAGACCGACAAAGAGATAAGCACGCCATGTTTTGCCATGGGAGATTAGAGTGGGATTAGGTGATAAGTAACAAGCAAATGGCCTAGCAGCATCATATGATCAAAATAATTTAAATACAAATAGACTGATGTTTGGCCGGTGTCCAACTTAATTAAAAGATTTCTCTCAAAAATGATGGCCGGTATCTAACTTCTACGTTGCGCATGATAAATTGTTTTTGTGTATATATTATCTAATACGATTATTGTAGCCATTAAGACTTTAATAGAATAATAGGCTAGTATAGTTGTTTTGATTTTTTGTTTTGTTTTTCAGTTTTACGAAATCCAGACATAAATGGGGTACATAAAAGAGAAGTTTCAAAAAATTCACATATGAATTTTCTTGTCATTGGGCTGTTCTCCCCACCTTATAAAGAATGAACTGAATTAAATTGAAAGTAATTGAACTTAACCGATTTGAATTTAGCTTAACAGAATTGTACTTTTTATTTAATTGTTTTGACACACATTTACTTATTAAAACTCTACCAATGTTAGGGTTTTATGAAACTAGTTAGTGAGACCTTTACAATAATACACAAAGAACTGTAAATGGATATCGATGTCACAATTTCTTACGATCAAAAGAAACGAGTTGAAGTGAACTTAACTAGAAGTAACTGAACTGAACTAAACTGAAGTTTTAAAAGTTGGGAGAACAGGCCTCCTAATTATGGTTGTTAATTTAATACAACAAGTATTTCTTTGCTTTTTTTATATACATTGATAACGTCTCTAGAGCTAATTAACTGCTCATATTATTAGTATTCCTTTTCTTTTGAAATCATTATTAGTATTCCTTTGTGCAAACTTCTTTTTAGCTACTTGCATAGTTACATAATTGTCACTATGACAATGATTTTGAGAAAAAGAAGCACAAAAAAGTTCTTAGCCACATATGAAAACGTATTACACTATCCTAAAGTTTCTTCAGAAAAATTCGTTCGATAATCATCGATTTTAACTTCACATTAGTACTTGTACGTAGTTGACTTCTCCCTTTCCCCATTCGAGAGCAGAAGCTAAGGGATAATCTACTTAATAATCATTAGTTCGAATTCGGTGACAGCAATCGTAGCACTCATATGCATGTTACAAATAGTAGTGCCTTTGTTATCTAGTCGTAATGTATTTGTTACCTAATAAGTTGTTTTCACTGTTGGAATAGCGGCATGCCGGCATTAACAAATGCATGATAAGAACATACAGTGACGGGTAGATGAAAATCATCAACTTCTTAATGGACGGCTCGTACTTGTACAACACCGTGCAGTTGAAGTAATTCAAGACGTATATATATGAGCCATTTAATAGCATACAAATTAAATTAAAGCTATTAGAGAGTTGGAATTCTTTTTGTTATACTGCTCAAATATCCTAGATCTTTCATTAGGGAGACTTGGAGAGTGTTTTCCTTTTCTCTTTTCCTTCCCTTCTCTCCCCTCTCTCCCTCAAAAAACAAAAAACTCTAGCCTTCAATAAGGTCTGCCAGCCCATATAGCTTTTACTAATGGCAAGTCTCTAAAAGTCTAAATTCTTAGTGTTTTTTAGTTTGATTTCAGCTTTAGTACGAATAAAACTAGTTTATTCTATAGTAAGAGTCGGATATGAGAGTAATTGTTCTTATAGACTTCAATGACCAAATGGATTAACATAGACTTGTGTTCATTATAAGTTTATAACTAAACATCCTCCAAAGCTATAGAGGCCCATTTCGTAAAAAGACTGCTATACTAAAGATATCGATGAAATGGGAGACGTTCGAAAGTGTATGGATACTACAAATTATTTTGTATGGTATGGAATGTATTCTACTACATTGATTTCATATGTTGTTGATGACAATTTTTATTGTAGATGTCGCATGGATAGTTTATCACCATAGATATATAACTTCATATGGTTCCATAGTATCCAATTTCCACTGAATATTCACAATGCACCTCTCTTTCTAAAGGTCACCTTTTGAACTAAAGTGTAGTTGTTGTTGTTGTTGGAACCATATGAAGTTGCACCAAATAAAAAGAGTATCAATTTTTTGAAAGATATATATGGAATACAAAGGACCCCTCATTTCTAATGAAGATAATACCCTAAATAAATAATAAAAAAAAACATATTCCGTAAAAGAATTACATAGTTTTTACGGGAATGTACCCGATACGGACCAAACCCATTATCCTGAAACATGAACATACCTATTTTATAAAAAATACCTTGTATCGAGGGACTATCCTTTATAAAGGATATGGATACCTCCAAGTTTGGTCGACATAGAAATAAAAAATAACACATAAATTTACATATCCAAGTGTGCCACGCACACTCATCTCAACCAGTGTGGAACCAAGGCCTAAATTAGTACTCCTTTAGTATAAAAATACTTGGTGTTAACCTTGTCGAACTTTGACATTAAGTTTGAGAAAACTAACATTGAATTATAAAAGGTAAATTATATTTTTGAATTCTTATCAATTGCACTTGTGCATAAGTTATTTCTTAATTTTTTAATTATTTTTTTAGTAATTATGTGTCAAGTTGTATCTTGATGACCATGAAAAAGTAAACGTGGTAAATGTTTTGTTGCGGTGGGAGAAAATCTATTTTATTGAATTACCACCGGTATGTTTTTTTTTTTGAACTTCTACCCTAATAGATGAAATGAACTTATTTGAAATGTATTGAAATTGGAATTTTGTATAATTGTTTTAGCACTTATTTACTTATCAAAACCAAATTAATATCAAACTTTTATGAAGCTAGCTACATAATAAGACATTCAATCTCTAATGATATAAAGATAACTACGAATGAATATAGTTATCGTAACTTATCACGATCTCATGATACAAGCAAAATTAAACTTAAATGAAATTAATTGAATTGAACTAAATTGATCTTAACTTAACCGGAAAGAAGTTACTAGAAATTGTAAACAACAAGCACACTTAACACATTCTCATCACTCTCAAAAGCAAAGATACTTCAATGAAACTCAAAACACGAAAGAAGATTGCAAAAAGCGTGCAAGGATCCTCTCATGTTAGTTTCATAAGGTCAACTGTTTATTAATTTTTGGAAAAACGGAGCCGATTGTCAAAATTTAAGAGATATAAATATGTTTTACACCAGAATCAAAATAAAAATGAAAGTGGCACAAAAATGCTCGGCTAAAGTTTTGTTCGGTTTGCGTTTCTCAGGTCCTAGTCCTACCGATCCGAGAAGGCCGGATTGGAATCCTTTCCTTTTCCTTTTATTATTAAGGATGGTGCAATTGATCAGTGAGGCAAATGGAGATCCGTTGTTTGTAACTTTGTACCCTATATAGCAAGGCATGTTTGTTTCCCGTAAGGCAGTAAGGGGTTTCTCATCCAACGTTACATTGTCTGAATGACCATATCATTAGAAGTTCAACAGGCCCCAGCCACCGTACCATATCCAACTACATAGTATGCAGAAACATAATACCACATGGTTACGTACGTTGAAGGAGCATAGGTGGTTGAATTGCCTCACGGGATCATTGTACCTCTGCAAGCTGTTGGTTGATAGTGAAGCAGCAAAATCTTACATTTTCGTCGGACAATAAAAATCATGATCAAAATCAAATCCTTTGACTTTACTCATCCTTAAAATGAAATCCTCTGATTCTAGTCAGTAGAAAGTAACATCAATCTCTACTTGGAACCTAAATTACCCCACCATGTGACTAAGTATAGTTTTTCGATATCAATCTCTACTAGATGTATTGTACATTTGTACTACGTCCATAAACCCTTACTATCCTTTCACTTCGCTTAAGATAATTTGATTAATTTCACGCACTTTAAAAGGTACGAGTTTGTCTAATTCGTCCTTGCTCGATCATTCACCTCAGACCTTTACCTTTCAATAGAGGTGGCCACTGAGCTGACTTGGCTCGAAATCGCTCGGTTCAATTCGGGTCAAAGTCGGTCAAATTCGGCTCGTTGACCGAGTCGACTCGGTCAAAGTCGAGTCGAATAGAGCGAGTTGACTTTGAGCTGACATTTTAATTTAACCAAGTCAATTCGAAAATCGATGAGCTAGCTCAGCTCAATTCAATTCGAGTCAAAGTCGAGTCAAGTCGTAAGTCGGTTAAATTTGGTCAATTAGAATAAATAAAAGAAATTACTCCATAAAAACCTGCCCTTTATTTTCCAAGGCCCAAAGCCTGGAGTGGTATGTGTAATGTTTGATCATGTTTAATCTGTTTTGCTTCGCCTACTCGGATGATGTTCGAGTTGAAATGACTCCAATAGTGGAACAACTATATGGGGGTGATTTGACCTTAAGAATTAGACGATTTGAGTGACTAAATTTGAGCTCTTGTTACTTTTCGAATTGAATTGTCTTAACAAGCTAGCGAGTTGTAGCCGACTTGACTTCGAGCCAAAGTTTTCATATCAGCTCGGCTCGAGTTGGCTGACCGTACACGAGCTAAGCTCGGCTCGAGTCGACTCAAGTCGGCTCGACCGTACACGAGCTGAGCCGACTTGACTTCGAGCCAAGGTTTTCTTAGGTATCAACTCGGCTCAAGTCGGCTCGACCGAGACGAGCTGACTTCGAGCTGAGGGTCTGGGCAAGTCAAGTCGTTTGAGCTGAGTCGTAAGTCGGCTCAAGTCGACTCGTGGCCAACTCTACTTCCAAGGAGACTATAAGTTGAAGTAACAATCTCAGTCGAGATCCCATCTCAGATGAGATAATGAGGAAGTCTAATATATGCAGCCCTATCCTGAAAAATCGAAAAACTATTTCTATTATGACCCACTTAATACATATATGAGAATCTCTTTGTGTCCCTTAGCCGGTGAGACTCTCCTTGTCTACATTTTATTTGATCCCCCTTCAAATGCAGGGGGACCTCCCCTAAGATAGCAAACGCAAAAACAAAAAGAGATTAAGGAAAGAAAACGGCGGACATCGATTAATTCGATAATTTGGGTCCATGAGGGAGTGGAGCCATATTATAAGATCAGCTATGGTCACCGTATATAACAGCGTCCAAAAGAGTCATTATAGGTGCCAAGCTCCCCTGGCGAAAACATTATTAGGTGTAAATTCAGAAACCAAACTTTTCTTCCCCATACTGACATAGTGACATACAAGTCAACTATGCACGCAATACTAAAGTTTTCGCTTGATCACTCCGCAACATTAGATTGATGGAAATTTAGAAAAAGTCAAGATTGAATAAAGTTGTACATACTGTGATGGTAAAATGCATGTGTTAATGTTGAATTCTCTCCTTAGCTTCGATTGTACTTTTTTTTAGGATATTGTGGTACAAGATTTATTCTCCCAAATTGCAATTCAGTTTTGGATCAGTCCATGAAATTTTAGTGCATTTTGTTAAACTCGACCAACGGAAAGATGTTATAAACTTGTGAGATCCAACTCAAAACGAATCGGTAATGGATGGAGGCCGGACACACCTTCTTATAAACACCTCTAAACCTCTTTACACTAGCAATATGGGACAACTAGTCACCACAACACATAAATACTTCAACACATTCCTAAGAACATAGCCTATTAACTACACGAAGTTGTACCGCACTCCTATCGATCGGCTCAGTTCACTGTGGTAGTTGATGGTAAATTACATCGTATACCCTGGTATACCTACCTCGATCTATACACGTTTTTTTAAATATTTAGACTTTATTTTGTTTGTTTGAGGATTAAGCCTAATCCTAGGTGTAAACATTTACATATTCAACAATGTGAACGAGTATAAGGTAACATGAATGGAGTTGGGGAGATACGAACAAAGCTTGTTACTTTATTGGGAATATATCCCACATTGAACAGAGAGTAGAGGTTTCTTCTGTATATAGGCCTAGAGGATTACTCCTCCTATTTTCAATTGGTTTTAGGATGGAACCACTCTAGGT
>ONZK01002457.1:3546-27091 GCA_900322385.1 Pharnaceum exiguum | reverse complement strand
GGGGGGGGGGGGGGGGGGGGGGGGGGGGGGGAGGTGCGGTGGATCCCATTTGGTCCCTGCTAGGCTGCTAGCCGACCCCAAGTGGATTTGGGACTACGGCTTTGGAGAAGAAAGATAAGAAGCACTAAAATTGGCTCCAATTCTACTTCAAAATCGATCTTAGAGAAACAGATTCGAGTACATCGACAGAGTTGAACACACTCAGCAGACAACTACAAGACTTGAAAAGTTAAAAGAACAATTAACAAAAATGTGAATTGTGCTGCGAACAATTATCTGGTTTAGGGAGCTGAAACACAAACCTTGCTGGAAGAGCCCAGATGACGTACTGCTGGATGGCAGAAGCTGGGAAGAAACAGGAGAACGCTTAATTCCAGGGCTCTGCAGCCGCCCATTCTGAGCCGAACGCAACTGATCAGAACCTGATTTCATGGCTGTGTAAAAACCTGGTTTCCCCTGCATGACCTTGAGATTGCTTGGACTATCCCAGGCACCTTGTCTAGTTTGAACTACAGGCACCTGGCTGAAAGAAAAACTCAACTGGTTCCGATCCTCTGCAAAATTAACCGAAATAGATTCCAATTAGAGACACCCTAATAAACACTATAGTCAAGTTCAAGATACCAAGACAGAGACTTATTTAACCATGATTTGTAGCATGGGCATAAAGATAGGCCGCCCCAAGTGAAAAAGAAAGCTTTGTACATCCTAGCCCCAACCTGAACATCCTACAGATCCAGTTCTGTCACTACCCATACAATGACCAAGATTCCACAGAGTAGCTCAATGTATAATGATAGACCCACAAAAGCATCAGATTAATAAAGATAACTCAGACATATGAAATTGGATGATTACTAGATATAAGTTCTCACCAACCCAAAGATGGAGACACCATTTAACTTTGGTTTGAGTATTGACATACAGCTAAAAATATCCTAGAAAAACAAAGCTTATTTAAGGGTGCAAAATGAAAGCACTGCCAAATAACCACACTTAGACAGACTCACCAAAACAGTGGATCTGTGGAAGTGATAAAGACTTGCAATAGCATATTGAAATGAATACAGCTAAACTAACCATAGAGCGACGATGCCATCCGTATCGAGTTAAACTGGATGACCTCTGGCTTTGGCTTCCTGCGCCGAGCATTGTGATCAGAAAGACGCCTGCGACAGCTTCTCTTTCGCTGGTCAAACTCTGACAAGCCATGGAACCTTCATAATCATTATAAGAAGCACTTCAAAAGGTTGGTCCAAATAAAGAATAACAAAAATCAAGAAAAACATAGCTTTAGCCTCCCAAGGAAACGAAATCAGCACATAAATGCAAACAACACAAACAATATACCCCCAGAAACACGTTTTGACTCAAGTTATTGCCACGAGGCTTACCGGCTGCACTGCTGGCAAAACCTACGCTCCACTCCCTTTATAGTAACCTTTGGACTCTTAGCATGACTTTCACAGACTCTATGTTTCCGATGGTAATCCTTGGCTGCAGAAAGATTGAGATTGCATCCTTCAACCTGGCAGCGAGGAACTTCAGCGTTGAGAGCTGATGACTTGGATTTCTTAGCGGGTGTACTGGGAGGAAGAGGAGTCTGAACAGGATTCTTGGAATTGCTGGTTGGAGAAGCATCTTCAAAGTAGGTCCTCTTGCCAAGCTCCAAAGCTATCAAAGATTCCCCTGAAGCAGCTGAGCTTTCAATTGTTGAGGATGTCCTGGTTGTTTCCAATGTGAATATGGTGCTCTTCATCTCCTTGTCTGTGCTAGAATCATCAGAAGCTGACTTGGAGCTTTTCGATGAGGAGGCATATCCGAAATCAGAACCAGAACCTCCATCACTTTGACCACCAGAAGAATAGAAAGACCCGACTTCATATCCTTCGATACCATCAATACCACAGCCCATCACCTGCGGCTTTTTCAGTGCATCGACCGCTTTTGCATTGATCATGACTAAGTTCTCCCAATCCCAAAAGAAGGGACCTTTTGAATTAATTTCCATCATTGATATAACACTCATCTTTCTTGTTTTAGAGCCCCTTCACCAACTACAGCTCCAGAACAGACTAGATCTTTCAGTTGCTTATTCTGATTGTCATAAAGATTTTCTGATAAAACCTGCAATTCATCAAATCGATACAACGGCGTCAGTGAGATAGGAAACACTAAGAGCCTACACAATATGAAACAACACCTTAAACACAACCACAAAACTTGATCAAAGCAATCACAACCAAGATTCAAATAAGCTCAAACTTCTATCAGAACATACCTCCAACTAAAAGCAAAAACAAGCCACAAACTTTAACATCCCAGAGAAAACCATCATCCCAAAGTAGACAGAAAGAAAGCAACTTTCTTTCAAACACAAATTCAATTATATCAAGCTACTTTAGAGCAAGAAGAATCAATCAAAGACAACCCCTCAAGTCAAAGATACCATTTACCAGTCATCATTATTCTTTCTGAGCTTCTTCTTTTCTTTTCTTTTCTTTTTTCCTTCTCTCAGTTGAAGTCAAGTAAATATGAGGACTTTGATCAAACTCCCTGCTGGACAAGTGCCGGCCATGACTTAAAAACACTCAGTAAACTTCAATATACTGCACTTTTCTTAATCTTTTGTACTTTTGAGACCACTTTTGGTAAAAAGATTGAATTTTTACCATTACCAAATTAACCCACAGAGGCCACTAGAAAGGAAAGCAACCACACCTTGATGATGGGTTGATGACTTGATGGCTTTGCTTTACAACTGCTTTGATTGTTTCATATATTCACTACACCCCACAACCAACACAACACAACCACCTATTCCTCTCTCTCACCAATTATTTGCACCAACAACTGACCACAATGAAATTGATAGCTTTTACAAATCAGCCTTTTTACTGCCAACTTACACTCACTAAACTTTTGACAGGCACACTTAAGATATGTGCCCACCAAATAATAATAATAATTACTACTATAGATCTAAAACCCTAAATGATCCTATAAAACCTTAACAACCCATCAAGCTCCTTCAAGACTTGCTTTGACTCATCATATTTATATATTCACCTAACACTCACTAACCCACTTTCCCAAATTACATAATCATTATTTACTCCCATACATTAATGATTCCAATAATAGAGATTAACACATTCTACATAGCAAAAAAAAAAAAGGTAAAATTGAAAATGATCCTTGTACTACAATAAAAAATTCCTAGTCAAAAAGTCAATATCTCAACTTTCTAAGAGAACTAGAAAACCCCCCACTTGACTTAAATTAATAAATTGAAAATCTTTATGCTAAATCAACTAATAATTAAATAGTTTAAACACTCACTAACTATTGCCTCTTGCTACCCTTCAAAGGGTCTTTGCAAAATCCCATGAACAAGGTCATTAAACGACATCGTTTTGCTACATGACACAATTCCCAACAAAACCCAACAAAGTTTTGATCTTTTTTACCAAAAAACACAGAGAGAATGGAACTTTATTACTTTACTAAAGAATAAACAGACACTTTCCAAAACAGGAAACAATCCTAAGGAAAGAAAATGAAATTCTTTAGCACAGATAAAAATGCTCTCACATAAATGGGAAAAACCCAGAACTGAAATCACATCAGAAGCAAATATGTTTCACCCAAATCAGCAAAAAAAAAAAAAAAAAACAATACCCATTTCTCATTTCTCAATTTCCAATGCATGTACTGAAAATTAATAAATACCCACCGAGTAAAAACTAGTAACAGAAATTCAGAGCTAACAGTATATTTTAATAATAAACAACAAGCCAAATATAGTAAGATTACTAGGAGGTGACGTGAAAGTAAGAAAGTTGATACCTTTAGCTAATAATTATGGTTCTTTCTTTCTCTCACTAGAAAATGGAAATGGAAAGAAGTTTCATTTCAGTGAGTGAAGAAAAGAAAGAAAGGTGATAAGAAAGGTTGCACCTTCTTTTTTGTATGTAGTAAAATAATTTTACTTTCTTTGAGTTACCATGCCAGTTTGCCCCCCCACTTGGAGTTGCAGGGAATTATTGGTTAGGAGGAAATATTATAAGTATGTGTTTGTGTGTGACAGTGTGAGTGTGACAGTGACTGTGTCAGTGAACAATCACACAATGTGTGTGTGTTTGTTTGTGGGGAGAAAAGAAGAAGAGGAAGGTTGTTTTTCAGAAACTGAGTATGGGTTTGTGAATATTGTGATCTTTGTGGGTAAATTTGGGATTTTTTGTTTGTTGTTTTTTACTGCTGTCATAGGGAGTGCCATGCCAGATGGGTGGTAGCTATTAGGTATAGATAGCCACATAGTATTATTTATAAGCTTGTTCTTTATACGGAGTATTTCATAATTTAGTTTAGTTTAGTTCAATGTTTTGAGCATTTTGGGTCATAACATGCGAACGTAAGAAGTTTTGAGGTTGGTATTTGTTCGTAGTTATTAATATACCATAGAAAATGTATTAATCATATTGTTTTTTTTCGGTTCAGTTGTGTTAAGTAAAGCTTACGGAGTAGTTCGAAAGAACCGGTGTATATGAGGATGAAACAGTTTCTGATTGCTGAATATTGGTAGTATTGCCTTGATTTTGATGTGTGATTTATGAATGAGTACATGATTGAGATGTTAAAAATTAAAATCATTTGATTTGGGTTGTTTTCAAGTTGATATAGCTTAATTAAAAAAACTAAGTAAAATCTCATGTCAATTTATTCCAAATGATCGATATGAGAAAGTTATTAGTTGGAGAAACTTAAATGAGGGTTGAGATTGAAATTTACTCGGTGACATTAGGAAAAAAAATGAATCTTTTCTATGTTTGTAGGGTTCTTTGTTAAACTCTAAAAAAGATATAGCAGAGTGTGACTTAAGAGTTTTAATTTCATTGTAATATAATTTTGATTTGTTTATTTTTGCGTTAAAGAAAAATGATTATTTTGGGTTGGGGATCTTGTGGGATTTTTGTTTGCTTTTGACTGTTTTGTTTGCATGCAGGATTGCAGGGTGTCAAAAGGGTAGCAATCAGATGATGGGTTCCATACAGAAAGATTGAGATAGAGATGGGAAAACTAATGGGATGATTTGGATCATTGTCAAGTTGATATTATTAGGTGAATTAAATAGCAAGCAAATTCAGGTGGCAATTTGCAAGTATGCATGTGGGAATTAAAAATATGGGACATAATCTCGACTTAATGTGTGGCTGACTCACGGCCTAGAGTGAGCACCAGCTTCATCTTTATTTTTGTGGACACTCGATGATATGGGACCTTGACTGATTGTACTTGACTCGTAGCTTTTTTGTTAGGGCATGTTATCTATAAATTTCAAAAAACTTAAGTCAAGTTCACTTCGGTTTATCTCGTTATTTTGATAGTAAGAAGTTCATCAATCTCAATTTATAATATTTTATAAATTATTAGAAAGGTCTCACTAAATAGTTTCATAAAAGCCTAATTTTAATATGATTTTAATAAGTAACTGTGAGGCGATAATAAGATGTTGGATTTTCAGTTCAGTTCAGTTTTAGTTTAGATTCTTTCAGCCGACCAAAACACACTCTTAACTTATAAAAAATTAGTTGAGGTGTGGAGATTATATTAACCAAGTTGTAAGGTGAACATGAACCACACATGCGCGCAATGTCGCCGCTCGACCTGAGACTTGGGTCTTGGGAAACGGCTCTAGCCCATATAGGGGTAGGTTGCTTGTTGTCTTGGCTACTTTTTTAGGTCTTGACTGTTAACTTCCCTGGCCGTACTTTTTTGGGCTTGACTATTTGTGTTCCAGCTCAATCATAAATAAGTTTCTTAATTCATTCTATCATTTGCCCCTTTTTGACTATTACACTTTCCTTCCCAAAACGCTCCCTCTTGATTACAGAATAAAAGCACTCCTTGTCTACTCTGTTTTACATATAGAAAACTCATCTTCTCTACTTCTCTCTAAATCACAACCCTACGTACCCTTACTAAGTTTGTGTTTATGGGCCTCCAACACTATAATCTCGAATTCCCGCGATGCAATGTGCGTGTGATCCTTCAGAAGCGATCAATCGTTCAATATTGTACCTTCGTCGGGTGAAAACCGCTTTTGAGACAATGGCCTACATACCACGACACGACACTAAAAAAGTCAAATTGAAACTAAAAATCATTGACGGACATACTACAATTCTAACACAAGATGTCATACAATGAGAATCTAAATTAAAAAGTAAAAACTGTCATTTGAGAAACAACTATTAGTCAATCACCACAAAATGTTTACCAATGTACTGTTCATACAATGAAGTGCTAAAAATCTAAAACTAATGTCAACAATGCAACACAAGTAACACAGACGTACTCTTTTTTGAAAGTTGATGAACTAAGTTAGGAAGGTCTCCTTTTCGGACATACCCCTAATCGATTGTCATTTAACTCTCTTGACCATGAACTATCATAAATTATATTACAGTGATATTACAAATATGACTATATTTGGCCCTTCAATTTGTGACTTCAGCTCCAGTACGTCGAGATCAACTAGTTCCTCCCGTCTCTAATTACAAGTTGCTTCTTAATTTTTCCCCAGGACATGATCCGTCAAAATTATTGATTTCAATCGTATTTGGAGGTGGGGGCTGCCATCGTCGGATGTATGTGGTGTGTGATGGTTGCGCATCATCATTCTAATGGCGGATAAATGATGTCAGATTGATGTGCCTCCGATCCACGTAAATATTGAGAACTTGAATCCGTAACAGTTGAGATTTCACAAAGTCGTGCCGATGAATCCACAAAGTCGTGCCGATGAGTATTAAATTTCTTTCTGCTGGAGCAAATGTTTTCCTAGGTAAGTACACTTTGCTGCTGAGAACCTGATCAATATCTTAATGTTATCGAACAACTTGTACTTGTTGACAGCCATATTAATGCCCAAGTTCTTTGGAATAAACTAAATAATGTTGGATGCTAGGAGTATATTATAATTATATCAAGATCACAACTCAAAAGTATGAGATTAGACCAGTCATACGATGCACTTTTTGCCCATAGTTTTATGGGCACAACCACAGTTGTTTTCCCTTTTGTTAGCTGCCGCTTCAGACGTCTCATATGAGATTAATTAATTTGCTTACTTAGCAACTTGTTTAGCTAGTCAAAGCAGCAGCCCAAACTAGAAAGACAAGATCCCTTTAACTCGTAAAATCAAAGTTGCATCAGGTGGTGTCGAAGGCTAACAAATGCTGCCGAAATATGAAAGCCCATTTAAAAAAACAAACACATTCTAATATGTAAAATAGTGCAACTAATTATGGATTATTCCCAAGTTTTTTATAAATAGCTAGTCAATGCATTAAGTTTTTTGATAAATATGTGTTTCGGGCTACAAGGGTCCAAGTATGGATTATTCCCATCAATTTTTGAAGTTGGGATTATTTGGGATAATCGGCCCAAGTAGGGATTATTCCCAACAATTTCGCCTAAATTTAAACGTTACTTCTAATATCGACCTTCTGACAAATGACAAACATAATTAATTATTAAAATATTGGTAACCAATCCAACGTAACTTCCAATATTTATTAACTCTAAAATAGGCGTTCCATTGTAAAATTACACTAGTTCTGGATTTTTTAACCTAAAATTATAAGACACAACATCCGCTTGAAGAGTCTGTGCTACCGATTAGTTGGACAAATACAACAACAACAACATTCTCAATCTTAATCCTATCTCAGATGGGGTAATGAGGGAGTCTGATGTACGCAACCTTACCCCAAAAATTCGAAAGACTGTCTTTAGAATGACCTTTTTAGTACCTGAACATCTTTATACCTACATCAATGAGAAACCAATGAGACTAGTTGGAGAAATGTATTGCTAAACCTCTTCAGTTTGGTGGAGGGACGTTAGAGCACACATCTTCAAAGATGAAAGATGTCATATGCCGCTGACAATAGTGATTATTAAATTAGTACGTATTCACGTGGTTACAGACTCAAAAGTGTATTCAGTGGCCAAGCTTCTTTTCCTATTTGGGCTAATTATACCTTCAACTTGTCAAATGTAGCAATGATCCAGGTAGAATCTTCACTTTTCCTGTCATTAAAAGTCCAACTACGCTATGGCTCCTCCCAATTTCGAAGAGTTGATCGAACACTGTTAATAATTTAATTATTAAACAGTGGAGAGCTACAGATCTCCCCTTTGATTAGGATTTCGGAATCAGCCAACTTTCCATTTATATAGTCATGACTAATGATGAGAAACCTCTTTAGTCGACGTAGAATTGTTCATATATAACTCAAACTTCTCTTGATTTGGATTACCATTTTTCAATGTATGTGTAAATGATATGGTCAGTAGTCACCTAGGCCTGAATTAGCTGTGTCAATTATCTCGTTATACATTGCAATTAGTAGTTTATCAATTATGATGATGGCATTGCCATATTTCGTACTTCAAAAGATTTTTTCAAAAACCCCATTTAAGCTACAAGGGAGTGATAGATTGTTCCTAAGGCAGGGTTGCCACATCCCAACTTTCACGACATCAATAATTGTCGTATCTCTACCTTTCTTATCTATCAATATAAAGTGGGTTACATGCATAGGTTAATGATGGAAAAGAGAAAGAGACATATATAGGATGGTAGGAACTTACAAAAGCAGTTCAAAGTCTTTTTTTTTTACCAGCAGGTTTATCTTAAAGTAAAAAGGAGAAATGACAGCACTAACGCCTATTGTATACTCGTATATGTAGTGCTAGATTATATAAATTTTGTAGTAGTGTATAATTTTCAGTGAAATATCATCACCAAGAAATTTGATAGGCAACATTTGTTACGAAAATTTCTTCTTTGCTACAGTATTTGGTTGTTGCTGCAAGGCAAGCTTTCAACAATTGTAACGGGCCAATTTTGCTAACAAGGCGAGACTAACATAGTACATGTAACAAGCAAAGGACTTTTGATAGAAAACTCCATGTTATCAGGTTACAGCACTTCGCAAGATTGAGATAGACGCAAACTTTGAACTCTTATTACTGGATTAGTGCTAAACTGATTTGGCATTAGCCTTGATCTTGTCCGTGATTTTATCCTTGAGAAGTCTTCTCATGATTTTCCCAGATGGTGACTTTGGAATTGTGTCCATAAAATAGACAGCTCTTACTCTCTTATAGTGAGCCACGTTGGATCCAACATAGCCAATTATGTCTTCTTCACTTTCCTTCGCATCTTTGCTCATCACCACACAAGCCGCTGGTATTTCTCCCGCATCTTCATCAGGAAGTCTACAACAAGACATGTGTGCTTTTTGTTGAAAATGATAGACCAACCAATCAGGAATTCTATACTAGTGCTACACGCAGAAGAAATGTAAATAAAAACTTATATGGAAAATCGTTATGATCTCATAACATGTGATTAGGCCGCCTGTCTTTCATTAATTAGATATAACTATATGTCTATGTCACACCAACTTTCAGCTGATATATCTTGTAAATGTGTTGGTAACGAACACCATCTTTAATTTGATTTGTTTTTGGGAACATTGGTTCATAATTTCGGACAATCTTTCATCAGTGGACAGATTGGTGAACAGATTAGCTTGACTTTTATGTTGATTTCTAATGGCACCTATGTCGTATTTTGAATTATTGATCAGTGAGTAATATGACTAATGTCTACTGTATATAGTACTCACGGCACAACAGCTGCATCCGCGATTGAAGGGTGAGACAGCAGGATGGCTTCTAGTTCCGCAGGAGCAACCTGGACAAGCAAGCATTATAAATTATAAGTTAGTAATGTACCCGGTGTACCAAATACTTGATGTATTACATATATGCAGGTACATGCTACTTGTAGTGGAATCATGCGGGGTTCCATAGACAACTTACTTGAAATCCTTTGACTTTGATTAATTCTTTAATCCGATCTACGATAAATACATCCCCGTCATCATCTATGTAACCAACGTCTCCAGTGTGAAGCCACCCCTCATTGTCCACAGTTTGCTCGGTCTCCTCCTGATTGTTATAGTAACCTGTCACATTACAAGTTTTAAGCAAAACATGATCCATCTAAAGTCCAAGTATATTTGCTAATAAACCAAGTGACACAAACCAACTTATTAAGTCTGCTTACCTTGCATTACACATTGGCTTCTAACGCATAGTTCACCTTGAGTGTTCTTGGGGAGGGACCGGCCGGTTTCGGGATCAATGAACTTGAGCTCAATGTTGGGTAAAATGAAGCCTACTGAGTTCTTCTTTGCAATGCCACAATGGTCTTCAGTTGGGTTGGCGTAGGTTAGTGTTATGCAACTATGCTCGGTCAATCCATACGCCTAACATTCGCAACATAAACTTGGACAAGTTATTTCAATTTTATGACTAACACATTCAAGTTACATAGTAGGTGTTTAAATTATTGAGGTGAAGAAGTTATCAGGAAAACTTGTCATGTACCTCTTCAACAAGAACATTAGGGAATTTTCTTTCAAATGCAGCTTGAATTTCGGGTGCTAAAGGAGCAGCAGCTGTCATGATAGCTTGAAGCTTGAGCTTACTTAGATCAAACTCATCCACAATAGGGTTCTTCACCAGGGCCAATATGATAGGCGGAACAATGGGTGCAAAGGTAACTTCATGGGTGATCAAGGCATGTAAGAATGTCCTAAGCTCGTACCTTCCCATGACTACCACCTTCCCTTTGTTCCGAAGAGTGGCACAACATATACCGGTGATGCCATATATGTGATAGAAGGGCATTAGGCCTAGAGTGGTCACTTTACCGATCATCTCAGGACTGATACTAAAGAGGGTGGAGCAAAGATTTGCCACTAGGTTGCGGTGTGTTAGCATTACACCTTTAGACATCCCTGTGGTGCCTGATGAGAAGGGGAGTGCACATAGATCTGTTTGCTGGATTGGCTCAGAAACAAGGTCTATGTTGGCTTTATCAGCTGCGATCATCAATTCTTCCCAGTGAATTGTGCTTGCTGCTTCAATTTTTTCATCACCGATTAAAATGATTGGCAGGCCCAAATCTTTCACCTGGTGTATATATAAGGTCTTAGTATACATCTATCAATACATGATCAACTTGATCAAAGCAGCGGGACAGTGATCAAAGCGATACGAAAACTGATTGTAAATGCATGCATTATGCAGATAAAAAATACTGACCTTCTCAAATATGGTACCATTTGTGATAATAACTTTAGCATCAGCTGTTTGAACTTGCTTCCCAATTTCTGAAGCATGCGAAGCAGGATTTACACCAGAGAAAACACCACCGGCAGTCATGATGCCCAAAGCTACAATAGCATATTCTGCCACATTGGGAAGGACAACAATAGCAACATGCCCTTTCCTCAGCCCAAGAGACCTTAGTGCCTTGGCGAACCTGGTCGTGTCCTTTTTTACTTGACCAAAAGTGTAAGATTTTCCGGTCACTGCCTCAACAAATGCTACATTATCAGCATACAATTCAGCATCTTGAAGCACAAACTCAGGCAATGTAACATTGTCTGGCACCGGAACCGCCTTAAACCTGCTTCTGAAAATGATCTCTTCTTCCACTTGAGCAATGTTTGTCGCTTGGGTACCCATTATGGTCGAGTTGAATGAAACAATGGCCTTGCATTGAATTTAATAGGCTTCGTGGAATTGTAAGCTGTTAGAAATTAGCTTCTTCAGAAAGTATGCATGGTATAACCTACTGAGTAATTGGATGAATCTTGGTAAAACATAGGAAGGTTTGATTTTGTTAAGTCACATTTTAAGTCTAGTCTTAGGGTAACTCTGCTTCCACGGAAGTTGAATGCTTGAACAATGAACAGTTGAACTACCTCTACATTACCATTTGACGTTAGGGACTTGGGCTTGTGAATCTTTGGGTCACTACTTGCTAGATATATGGATCAATGTCATCTGCAAATGGATATAATTGACTGGAATAGATGTGGGCTGTCGACCTTCTTTTCTTTCTTTCGCTTTTTTTTTGCGCATGTTTTTGGCCCTTTCTTTTATTGACTTTGAAAACTACCAGTAGCTTGTTTGAGTTGGGTCAGTCTCTCGCTTCTCCAATTGTGGTCCATTAGGCCTTGTTGTGTATTGCTCATTTCTCCAAGGTTGTCTGTTTTCTTAAAGTTTCACATTTTCTACTCTATTAGTGACTTAGTACACTATTTAATTTGATTTTATTAATCGAAACTTATTTGGTTTATCAGTAGTGTAGGACTTGCAAGAAGAAACCCTCATTTTAAATAGATTGGATAACCATTACACCAAAAAAAAAAAATTAGATTGGATAACCAATCAATTGGGTAGACAATATGACCTTAATTTACAGGCTTTGAACTTATGTCTAGTTATGAGGGATTCTTTCATAGATATGATCAAGTGGGGAAAAGGGAATAGAATCACTATTTCACTTGTGCAAATAAGTCTTTTTCTGGTTTAAGGTGAAAGAAATGCCTTCAAACTTTATGCGATGGGTACATCTCAATAGCTCATGATGTCAATTCACGAAAAAGATGTTCATATTCACTCATTGCCGTATGCTTTGTGACCTTGACCAAATAATTGTGCCTGATGATGATTCTTAACTACTACAATGACTAATTAATCAGTAACTTTTGAACTGGTATGTCTTTCCATTTGATAAATGTGGTCACAGTAATACACAACAATTGATTTACTGGATAGAGTGAAATTTCTATCTTTTTTTGTTTCCCCTTTTGCTGAGCGGCTGAGCCTGATTCAGTCATAAAAGCCAATCTATTGAGTCATTACAATAGATTTAATGAGTTAGAGAGCAATACCACTGCTACCGCAACAACAACCGAGTGTAAATCTCCATTCAATGCAGGTGTTCGAGGGTCGGGATGTACACAACCTTACCCCAGTTTATGAAAACAAAGAGATTGTTTTTGATATTAACCCCAAGTGCATTAAAATATTGACTTTCAACAACTTGACTAAAAATAAGAAGTAATGGAAAGTTTTCTTACCCATTTTGTTATAGTCATAGAGAGCAATAAGAAATTGAATGCAAAACAGTGAAAAAATTGAACTTGATCAATTCAAATTTTAACCCATGACCATGAGTGGCTCTCAATAGCTAAGCAGGCTTTGGAAGACGCAGTACATGAACAGGTAACTCGAGCTAAACAAAACTGAATCCAAGAGAAAAAAATGTAATCATTGGTAACAAAGATAAATCAATGGCACACGTAAAAGAAGGGGAAGCATCATGATGATCATGATCATAATTACTCGTAATTATACATTCCCCACATCACCCAAACCGCAACTTTGAAAATTGTCTGCAATTTGTTTCTCCAGGAGCCATGTTATGATTAACCGATTGCATCTTTCTAAACATTATGGGTTTTATTAAAAAAACAAAAAATAGCCTTCATCTTTGTCACTTCAATCCACTAAACGCCATGCGCTCTTGCCCTTCTTTCATCGTTACCCACCTTTTATCGTCAATTCTTGGCAACTTAGCCGACTTTTACCCTCAAAAAGCAACATAATTGTTTTTTAAGGAGTACGTGATAAATACCAAAAATTAACTTCTAAGCGAGTGCTAATAACTAGCTTCATACGTACCTCATTTTTGCCAAAAAAAAATTCTATTAGAAGTTTCAAACAGATACACAATAGTTTATCAATATGTCATCTTGTACTTAATTACATCAGAATAACATTTTTTTTCTTGTATCAGCTCAACGATCTCATAAAGTTATACTTTATAAAAATGAAATGAAGGCACATTTATGAAATCAAGCTGTGGCACTTCCAGTAAAGATTAATATAAACTAGCTATAGCCTATATGACCAAAAAAAATAATATATAAACTAGCTACAAAGCTGCAATATCCTAATAAATTCCTAACCAAGACACAATTATGAAATTGTAGTAGTAAGCTATATATATATAAGAAGTGGTGCCTTGAAGGAACAAACAATGAAACAATGACCAAAATATTGCAAGTTTGTGGTGAGATCAGCAGTACATGGCCGTTTGTGTGGAATCATTTTGCCTTAGCTTGCCCATGCATTTAGGTATTTGTTTCGTAGTTCGTACACTAGTATATGTATGGTGGAGACTGCAGAGAGAGCCCGGCCTGAGCCCCGATGACAATGAGAAATGATGAATGTTTGGTGAAGTTTTATACATACTCCGTATGTTGGACGTTAATTAGCCGATATAGTTGTATCGAAAGTAAAAATATCCTTGAATAATTGTTACATAGGGGATATGCGGGGTGATGGATCAAAATTTAAAAAATTGTACACCAACTTAAATTTCTACCCGATTTTGGGAAAAACAAAAGGTTAGTTACAAACGTTCAAATAGCACTTGATGCCACAATTTAAAACAAAAAATTATATCCAATATAGTGGAGACTGCAGAGAGAGCCCCTAGGCTACGATTATCGCGAATGGAAATGCGTTTGTTGAATTGTTTATACGTCCACCATCTGTATTTAGTCCACTATTAAGTTTTTTGATTAAAAGCCACGGTAGTTCACTTATTTCCATTTATAATAATGTGCCAACAAGATTTCATGTTTTTGTATAGCGCAAGAAATTGCACCAAGTAACTTCATTATCCAAAAGTACAATATTCTAGTGTTATCCTGCGTAATACGGAGTATTTTCTAAGAATAGATGTATGCTTATTCTCAAATACACAATCAATGTATGACTCAATGTACATAATCATTTTGACGGCTAAATTTTTAATTATTTATTTCCTTTCATCTAAAAGATTCAATAATTTAAGGCTAAGTCAGTCATTGTGAAATGTGGATAGTATCATAGTACTCCCTAGCTTTCATAGATATTGTAGTAAGAGGACTACACGTTACGTACTGTATTTCATAGAATTAAGCATTGTGCAACCCGTCAAACGAAAACAAAATAAACATTGTACAAATAAAAGACTTTCATTTTCACGTACTCAAGAATCCACATATACTATAAGTCTATAATACACAACTTTTTATGTACTAAGTTCTTTGTAAAAATATGTATTACATTCGTACAAGAGTAATATATTTTTGGTTTGTATAAAGAAATCTAATACGGACTAAGCAATAATAATAAGTAAAGAGTAAATTTCTGTTACTATTCAGAAGTCTACGATGATCTATAATTTCGTGCCATGACTTGATGACTATTATGTTCCCATGCCATAATCAACAATACAAAGGCATTTGGATGATTGTGAAAAAGAAAACTGAAATTAAGAATGAAATAAAACATAAAGAGAGAGAAGAGTCATGGATATATATTAGTGTGAAAGTGGATGGAAAATATCATTCAAAGGAAAGCACAAATAATAGACATTTGACAAACGGCATAGTTGGTTGAATAAAACGAGTATATACTTCCGCAATTTTAAAAAATAGCATGATGAAGACAAAATGTGGTGGGATTGAGAAAAGAAATTAAGGCCATCAAATGAAGAGATGGAGAGCGGATAAAAGGTTTGTTTAATCAATCGAATTGATATATACTTTGTACTTTTGTGGTGTAAATTATGCTTATGTCGTTATATCTAATTGAAATTATTTTTGAAGAACAATTAAAAGGACATATTCCAGCGCAGTGGAAAGAACGTAGCTACTCATTGACAAGCTGCAACAAAGTCATTGTACCCCCACACTCTTTACATTTCATAAGAATCCTATACGAAAAGCCATATACTTTAGTCTTTACCCCTTTCATATCTTTTTTTGTCGTATGCCATGCAACGAAAATGCATGTAAAATTATTCTTGGCGATGTAATCCAGATTCATAAGTATTAATACATTTCTTAACTAGGCATATGGAGAGAGCTACGGGTAATTTATACGAGATAGTGGTCTACGTAGATTTCAACAATACTTAATTAGTTTCATTAATCATTAGGCGTAGATAAATGTATAACCGATATTCTCGTATAAGATGTTTGTACAATTTTTGCAAATTGTTCCCGTGTGCTCGATGGGGCTTGGTTGGATCTTGGAGCTGGGTTGAGATCTGTACCTACGTTACACATACACATATAAAAGTCATTGGCCTCTGGGGACGAGGAAAACCCCTCCGAAGGTCGAAGGTCAAGCCAGACGGCTGAACTCTCAGGTGATCAAGAGGACAAAAGTGTGAATGGTAAGATTGACGAGAGATAACTCTTTGCTGTCTTCCTTAGTCCTATTTATATAGGTTATTGTATATGAGGTGAACAAGTCTGGTGTTTATAAAGTTGAAAGAATTATCTTCAACTTCAGGTAATTATGAACTATAGTAAAATGGGTATGAAAACCTTCCAATACTTCTTGTTGGAAGTCAGTACTTCAATGCAGCAATTGGTCAATCTCGGAAATAACCTCTCTGTTTTCTTAAACAGGGGTATGGTTGCGTACATCCTGACCTCGAGTATCCCCATTAAATGGGGATTTACACTCGGTTGTTGTTGTTATTGGTTGTATATGAGGTGAACTTTCTTATAAAAATGGCTTATACTAATTTGGCCTATTTAGACCGGTGACATATTAATATAATATTTATAGGTCCAACTGTCCAAGGGATGACCGCCACACAAATATGAATTATAACTTACAAGATTAAATAAAAAAACAAGTTAGTGCACTTTGATAATGTTCACTTTAAACAATCCGTTTTTCGTATGAGTATACGACACATATACTAATACACCCTACAATATACACAACCATACGTATAGCATGTATCTTTGTATCTCGTCATCGTATACCGTACGTCGGTACACATATACGGTATCTTTGGAGTATACAACACCAAAATTATTATTGACTTAATGACTTTGTTAAGTTGTAATTCCAAGTGCTTAATGCTAACACTAAAACGAACTTTTAAAGAGGTAAAGGAAAGTTGCGTACGGGTCAATACAAAGCAATGATATTTCTAAGGCGCTCGAGTGGGTAGACAAAACTAACAAACAAAGAAAAGAGAAAAACAAAAAGAGATAGGGTACTGTGGTACATGGTGGGAAGAAAAAACAATAAGAAGACAAAGAAGCAAGTTAAGACACTTAACAAGAGAGAGAATGGAGTACTTGTGTTTTCTTTACTTGGGTTTGTTGTTGCTGCAGCACTTGTACTTGTAGAGCAACAACAAACAACAACAATAACAACAATATGATAGATTGATAACTCTCTCTCTTTTAGTTAGCTAAGGAAAGAAAAACAACACTAACCCAACAAACAAAAGCAAAGCAAAGCAAATGCTAATAAGCAAATGGGAGAAGAGCATACCCAATTGCTCAGGCAACTCATTTCTCACTTTCATCAACTATCTCAACTCCACTCTCGCTCTTCTTGTCCAAGGTTTCATCTTTTTCTTTTTTACCTTTTTGTATTTTTTCTTAGCTACCCATCTTTTTTATTTTGTTGGGTCAGTTGAGCTTGTATTTGGCTATATTTTGATGGGTGTTTTCTCTTTTTATGTTTTCAGTGGCAATGAGTTGTAAAACTGTAGTTTTATGATGTGGGTTTTTTCTGTTTACTATGGTTTATCAACTATGTTGTTTAATTTTTGGTGTTGCCTGTTAATTTGCTGTTTTTTTTGTTTCATTGTGAGATTGATGTTGGTTAGGATGGTTTGAGTTTACTTTGTATAAATGGTGGTTGCATTTTTGAGTTTGAGGAGGATTTTCTATTGAGGTGTATTTGTGGGCATACAGATACTGTTTGTGTTTAATGATTCTAAAAAGATTGTTTTTTTTTTCCTTGGTTGGTTTGATTCTTTGTGTTCACTGCTTGTATAGTTGTATTATCCTGTTAATGTATACTAGTTTAGTTTCATTTATCATTTATGGATGGGTGGTATGGACTATGGAGGGTGGTCTGTTATAGAGGCAATAGAGCTGTTTAATTAGGTCTGATTTTTTCTGCTATCAATCTGGTCAGTTTCTTTCTGGGCTTAGTTAGTAGAGTTTTGGGGTTCCGGTGGTTCGTTCCGGCTAAGCCCGAGTTTATTGAGACTAAGGCTATGTTGCTGGCTTGTTGCTCGCTGAGTTTCCTGTTTTGTGAGCTTCTGAGAAGGAAGACAAGAAAGGAAAGGAAAGGAAAGGAAAGGAAAGGAAAGAAGTCTGTCTGAGTTCCTTGTGGACTGGCAAGATAAGATCCTTCTTCTCTGTTTAGAAAGTTTTAAGGTTCTTGGGAATGAAGCAGACAGGCTCAGACTGGATATGAGTGTATGTTTAAGCTCAGATGACGGATTTATTTTAGTTATTTGTTAGACCAAGTGGTTATAGTAATGACTGGTTTTATCGTTGGATATGGGCTGTGTTAAGCATTGAGCACTGACCTGGATTGGGTTTTATTTATGGTACCGAAGGAATTTTGTTATTAGAGTAAATCCGCAATTTCAGCAGGTCAGAGTATGAAATGTCCTCGATGGAATTTTAGGTGAGTAATATGCTGAGTAGATATCGGTTGTGATTTTGAACATTGTACTACAGTTTGTATAATCAGTTGGTTTAGTGCACAAAGCTCCCGCAAAAGCAAGATATGGGTGTGGGTGCTGGATATATGTTACTTTTATGTCCTATTTGTGGAGAGGCAATTTCAAAAAAGGTGGGATAGAAGCTAAAGCTATGTACTTGGTACACTCCCGCAAATGCATGAACGTTATGCTTCACTGATTGTTGGCTTGTTGCTCCAAGGTCTTATTGTCCAATTTCACTTCTCAGGAGCCAGGACTTCAATCTATTTGAAGTATGTGGCTGATCAACTGAGGTGTAAAGAGAGTGGGTGTCCATACTGGGGAAGAAAAAGGTTGTATAACATATTGTTGTTATGTGTGTGCACAAATTGCTAAAGAGGTTACTTGGATTCAATTGAATTGGGTTCTGAGACGCCATAGTTAGATGAAATAGTGTCAAGGGAATATAACCAAAGTTAAATTGTTGAGACAATGGGGGAAGAATAGCAGTTATGCTTTTGTTTTCCTGTTTCAGGATCCTATATATGACTCACTATGATTGATCTATGAATGAATTTCTCGCCCTTGCAGGGTACCGACTGTTTTGGAAGAATGTCTCTCTGATACATGATCTGTAGAGTTCCTGATTAAAATTAGTGATTATTTCATAGCTAAATGAATAGATTTGTATGATTTTTCCTGAATTGCTTTAAGAATCAGACAATACTTCGTGATGAATCTGAAATATAAGATGATTTGCTACATGCACTGTGAAAGCATCACTCCTCTCCTGATAAGTAGCATACTAGTCATCTTCTTATACATATTGACTTGAAGCCTCTATAAAATTGTGAATAGAAAAGGTAGACGTGTTCGTAATTCATTGTGAAAATTATGTCAACTACTCTCTTACTTGCACATGAATTTATATTTGATGGTGCATGTGGTCAAGATGGTTGTCTTTGAGGTACCAGATCCACGGGCACTCATCCGTATATCTTTTGTAGACAAAGTATAGGTTATATGCTTTGTTATCATGAATTTATTCTTGCAACTGTATACCCTGATGTTGACTAGAAGGGTCATAATTCGTTGTATCATCCTCTCAGCTCTTAGTATGCCTTCCTTTCTGTACCGTGATACTACCGTCTTTTCCCCCTTCAACACTAAGCATATACAAATTGATCCAGTATCTTAAGTTTTAATTTTTACGGCAATGAGTAGTTGTAGCTGAGGAAATTGGTTTGAAGCAACCTATGTGACTCAATGAGTTTATGTATTCGATCTCTGTCATGGTAAAGAATACTTTTATGCAATCCATCTCTTTTATGCCTCTCAAAGGCGGTAGTTCAAGAGAACCAGGGTGAAATTTGTTTGACGTTGGATGAACATATGTCAATGGTTGAATTTGGCATGCATGCTAGGATTAGATCAGGCGGCTTTCCTGTGTTTTTTTGGTTTGAACAGTGCTTGCCTCACTGCGACCTGCAAAAGTCAAGGTTTTTTTTTCAACATACATTAATCCACTATCTAAATTATTTCTGGATCTATATGTATAAGCTTAGTGTTGCAATTTGTAAGCTTTGACTGTAATACACTGTTTGGCCTTGTACTGCCAAGGTCAGCAGTTTACCCTTTCTCCAAAACTTGAGATTTCCTGAATATGAATGAAGGTGTCTAACATTACTAATTGTTTTATTAATTCATGCTTTATGTATGATTGATGTTCAAAATTGAATCGATTAGTCTGTTTACTATTGCACCCTTAAACATGGAACTATGGAAGTCAACAATACATGCTTTGTCATATGCGGATATTTGCAACCGATGTCTTATATTAGTGGAAACTGAAAATTGATGCTTGCTTTTTTAAAAAAATCTTAATTATCATATCCTAAACATGATTAAATTTTCTGTTCCACTTTTACCTATTCTCTATGTTTTGTAGATGGTCTGTCTTCAGTCTTGATGATAATTCTATACAAGAAACCTGCAACAGTTTCAAAATGACAGCTCAACGACCTGGGAAATTCCTGGATCCTTATAAGCCTCCACCTGCCAAGAGATCACGGAAAGAACGGAAGCGTGGAAAGCAATCACGGTTGCCAAATTCATCTGAAATTCTGGACCAAGAAATCTGGAAAGAATTTCCTGAGGATCTTCTAGAGGCTGTTGTTGCGAGGCTTCCGATAGCTACATTCTTTCGCTTCCGCTCGGTTTGTCGGAAATGGAATTCCATGCTCGAATCCCACAGCTTTGAGGAACACTGCACCCAAGTACAGCAATCCCAACCTTGGTTCTACACCATGACACATGAAAATGTGAATACTGGGGCAATTTATGACCCTTCCATGAAGAAGTGGCGCCATCCCATCATTCCTACACTTCCTCCGAAAGTAATCCTTTTGCCAGTTGCTTCCTCTGGAGGTCTCATATGCTTCCTTGACATAGGTCATCGTCACTTTTACATATGCAATCCGTTGACACAATGTTGGACGGAGCTCCCTGCAAGATCTGTCAAGGTTTGGTCTCGTGTTGCGGTGGGGATGATAAAAAGCGGAAGTCCATCTACTGGGGGCTACAAGATACTGTGGGTTGGCCGTGAGGGCGAGTATGAAATTTATGATTCTATAAAAGATGCTTGGGCACGTCCTGGAAATTTGCCGTCGGGTATCAAGCTACCACTTTCACTGAATTTTAGATCACAAACAGTGTCTGTTGGTTCCACAATCTACTTCATGCGTTCAGATCCAGAAGGGATTGTGTCCTATAATATGGAAAACAGTGTTTGGAAGCAGTATCTGATCCCGACTCCACCAAATTCGACTGACCACAACCTTGCCGAGTGTGGTGGTCGAATCTTCCTTGTGGGGTTGCTGACCAAGAATGCTGCCACTTGTGTGTGCATATGGGAGCTTCAGAAGATGATGCTCTTGTGGAAGGAGGTTGACAGAATGCCAAATGTCTGGTGCTTGGAGTTTTACGGAAAGCAGGTGCGGATGACTTGCTTGGGTAACAAGGCTTTGCTCATGCTGTCTCTGCGGTCACGTCAGATGAACCGTATCGTCACCTATGATGTGGCGAAACGAGAGTGGCTGAAGGTACCTGGGTGTGTTCTACCAAATGGTGGGAGGAAAAGGCAGTGGATCGCTTGTGGAACTGCGTTCTATCCCTGCCTTACTGCCACTCCTTAGGATGATCTTCCAGCTATTTTTACACTTACAAATAGCAGCAAAATGTGGTTTTGTCCATGTTGCTTGCGTGTTAGTTCGATACGCAGTGTAATAGTCAATTTTCATTTCAAGTAAACGTTGCTCTGAAACTGAACTTGTATTCTCTTTCTTATTACTCTCGTCGGAAACCTTGGGCCTTCTGGACAAATGACAATCTTGTATTTGTATTAGCTAGAACATAATGTCTGGTGGCCTGGTATTGTAAACATGATAACCTAAAAGGTTCTTATTTCATAGACCTTTCGATTCTATCATTCAGGCCTAATTTTTTTTGAAGTTGCTTTACATGTCTTGGATACCGTTCAAAACTCTGCAGACATGGGTACGAACATACTTCTACATGATACCTAATGTCAGTGGCAATCACAGGTTGGTGAATTTTAGGCCAACAGAGCCAGATAAAGAAAACAGGCGCTGAAGTGAAATGATTCAGTGGGTTTCAGATCTGACAAAATTCCAGCCTTTCTTTCTTTCTCAAACCCAAATACTCGGACATTGTTCACCTAGAAAGCTCGAAAATGTACGCAGTATAACACATGGGTTGCAGAATCAGGAACATGCAAATAATAAGTGAACGGTCAAAGGCAATGCAAGCAAATGTGAAAGACAACGTTGATCACTGCATCTTATTCAAAACTTTGCGGTTCATACAACACAGAGTCAAGTACACATTTTCTCGATTTTCTACTATTTCGTAAACTACACAGGAGGAAGATCTTCACATCATGTTAAGCATTTAAGCCATTCCTCCGCTGGTGGCTGTCCTGATGATCTGGAAGAGAGCTGCCAGAGCGAACACAAAGAGAGTGTCAGGGCCAATATTATAAACTAAGAAAGGAACAAGCCAATTCTGCAACACATCTTATGATTACAAACAATCAAAGCCCATCTTCTCATCATATAATTACAAATTTACAATCCAAAATAAAATGCACTATTAGTCTATTAATTGGATGACAAAGCAATGCAGCTAGTTATGATCAAAGAAGCCTTGTGCGTACAATGCCAACCAAAATTGTGTTCTTCGTATCATCGTATGTAAGGTATTCAGACCTAAATATCTACACACTTTTGGTAGCATGATTTAACAACTACGAAACCAAAGGCAGACAAAAATACATTTAGTTGGAACTACTATACCTTAACCACACACACTAGTTGACACTTCAACAAACCCAACAGTTTCGAACAGAGGTGTTGGGTAAAAGACCTAATCCACTACAACAACCACAAGTACTTCCAACTAAAGCTTCACTGCAACACTTATGTCAAGTACTCAAAATCTTACTCACATTGGTATCACGGCATTCTCATTATCAACCCATTCAACATTGAGTTCAGACAGGGTTTCATAAACAATAGTCATGTTCAAGGAAAGCATGAAAACCAAATGAAAGAAAAAAATATAGAAACGAGTCTTACATGAGCCAATGACAACGAAAACGAAGAAACCGAGCAGAATAGGACCGACTGGGTAGTCAGCACCCTTCTTAACAGTGGTCTCAGGAACTGAGCCCCTCCTAGTAATGTTCTTCTGGAACCTCTCGCTCTTCTTGTCAGCAAGGCGCCTTGAAGTTGTCTGTAAGCAACAAAAATACACAATTCAATATTAATATCAGCATTAGGCAGCCCAACTCTGAACCTTGTCTATCATTAACAAAACAAACATCCACACATAATGCCAATGCAACAACAACATAGACAACAACAACAACGTAGTGTGATCCCCATTCAATGAGGGTGCTCGAGGCCAGGATGTACGCAACCTTACCCCTGCTTAAGAAAACAAGGAGGTTGTTTCCGAGATTGACCCTAAATGCATTGCAACAACAACATAGCAATA
>ONZK01002455.1:187020-198308 GCA_900322385.1 Pharnaceum exiguum | reverse complement strand
AAGACAAAAGGGGTAACTTTGGGAAAAATTGATGAAACGCTCTCAAACGCTGAGGTTAACAGCGTTCCTAAGAGATGATTATTAGAGCTTATTTTTGGAGATTATTTGTTTACCAAACCAAGATTATTCTTCAGCTGGGAGATTATTATGAAATAAGCTCTGAAATAAGCTCTGAAAATGGCTTACCAAACAGACACATATAGAAACACCCTATTCTCCATAAATCTATTCTAGATGTTTTAACTCTGTATTTTGTGAAAGGCTGTACTTAGTTGAGACAACTTATCACCAACATGATGTCCCGGAGAATTATGTACAGTTTGGCCGCAACTAGTGTGAAATATCCTCTGACATGCAGGTGTGCTGAGATATACAGGAGTCCCTGCCATTGACCTGAAACCTGCTCCGCGACAACTCAACAACAGTGATCCACGATGTTTATCTGGTTCAACCAGAAAGGTTGCAACTCGTTCTCCGTAAGATTGTGACTTGCAACAGATCCACAGCATGGTGCCAGTTGACCATAATGGTCAAAGCTATTTCAATTTGTAGTAACCAGAAAATGTTGTGCTGCCCATACAGATTATTCAAGAAGAAATCCATCATCTTCTTTCATTTGTCTGCTGCAGTCCTTCTGAATCCTTCACTTTCTTCAGCAACTCCGTCCTTTGCTCCTCCTTCGTTAACAGCTTGTTCACATCATGAGGAATCACAATGTTATAGGTAGTTTGAGTACCTCTTCCCTTTTCACTTTCTTCAGAATTCTCTGCTCTCCGTATTCGTGATTGCTAAGTTTGGTCTTCCATTATTGTCATGTTTTCTAAAGATGTATTCATACCACATAGTTTCTCAGATGTGTTATCAATAGTTCGTCCCCTTAGAGTCACCGGATATTCAGTAATATCTTCCTTCTTTACATCTGGTATCACCCGAAGGAACTCGAGAGGAAGAGCTGCTGGGTCGAGCTCCCTGCATCCTCTCGGCGCATTTGAAGCCTCCAAACCTGAAATCAAGTACGAAGGGACTTGAAATGAAAACTGAGAGATCTCCTCCTTAGGTATTTTCCTGATTTGCTTGGGATCCAGATGTCGGTGAAATACAGCCTTGAACCCAGCAACTTTCACTAGCGGGACAACTACTACTCCTAGTTTTTCATCATAATCTTCCAACACTTCCACCATTTCATACTTGTGTATCACATCATCAGCAGTAGTTTCATTCCAATCTGGAGACCAATTTCTATATAGAGCCCAGACATCCCCTCTCCTAGGAAAAATACAAATCGCTCCACAAATGCCTCTGCTCCACCTAACCTTATGAGAGAAGGAATGCAATCCATCATAAGTCTGGTATTTACCTACCCTAAAGTTCCCACAAGTCTTTGAGATGCCACAGCCGACCAAGTTCAGAGGATTTTGTTCTGTGTTCGATTCTGAATTGAGCCAACGGATACGTAACCTGAATGGGTCTTGAGAGATAACACTGTGAACAATAGCATAATATCGAGGCATCCCATCATCATTATCGTATAAAGCCCATACTTGATTCTCTTCAAAGACCTTTATGGTCCTACTTTTGTCGAAATCACAGAAATCTGAATCAGCGACAGGGAAAGACAATCGATTTTCGATGTCATCAACTCCATTGGAAAGTGACACCCCTGGGATTGGCTTGTCCAGGAGTCCACGTTCTGTAGCAGCTGTCTTTCTCGCCAACTTATCATGTAAATCGCCATTTACCTCAGGATTAGTACTTCTTTGATCCTTGTCTTCAACTGTCTCGGTAAATTTCTCCTCAAATACAGCCTTCCCAATGCCGCTGTCTGACTTCCATTTGCTTAATAATTTGTTGATCTCACTCCTAGCCTTTGTCATCAACATGTCACGCAATTCAATCTGGCTAAGCTCCCTGGTAGTGTTGAAGTTATTAACGTTTTGCACAGTTGTCATTTGATCATTGCGTCTAAACGGGATAGAAGTTGTCTGGTTAGTTTGGAAGCCCATATCATCTCCAGCTCTTCTCCTCTTCTCGACAATTTTTTCTGATGCATTACTTTTCCTTTTCAAATTCTTTTCTTTTTTCCTAGCTGCTTGTACTTCCTCGCGCACTCTTTTTACCTTCTCATATGTCTGATGTACCATATTTGCAGCTTGAGCAACAGATGCAGCACCACCTGTTCCTGAGAAAGGGATCCACTGGAAATCATCTATTTTACTATCAACACCCGCAGCACTCTTCTTTCTCATTTCCTGGTGAGAGTTCTGCTGATGTTGCGTCGAGCTGCCCGGCTTAGATGACCTGACGCCATTTGAAACAGATTGTGGCACCTCCAATGCAAAGAATGGCATACGGCAGGAGGGGCAAAGCAAGTTGCAATTTAGATAGTCCCGGAGATACTCAAATTGTGTCCTGCATCTACCACAGATGGTCCAAAAAGTACTACGATTTGCCTTAGTAGTTGCACCAGATGATGAAGAGGCGCCATTAGGCATGCTATTTGTACTATCATTGGCCTTTGGAGTTTTAGACTTTGCAAAATCGTAAAATCCATTAGCTCCATTCCGCTTTGTTTGCACTGGCGGAGTTTCTGAAGAGATTTTGGTCGTCCGCCCAGAAGCATAACATCGCCTCTTCACATCATAGACTGATCTCCTATTTTTGTCAGATAACGTACTCCAAGCTTGTGAAATCAGATTAAATGCTCCCTCAGCTCCGATAGTTTTGTTCTTGTCTGGATGTAGTGCGAGTGCGAGTTTCCTATATTTCTTCCTGATTGTTTCATCATCTGCTTGAGAACTTACATCAAGCACACCATACCAATCTGGACCCCCAACCGATTCGTCACGCTCACATGTGTAAACTACAAAGGTCGCTATCATCTGTGAGATACCCTCAAGCCCAGGATACAACCTCTGTGCCTTCTGTGCAAGAGTAATGGCCCCTATCAAGTCTTTCTCTTTGAACTTCTTCTCTGCTCTCTCCTTCGCCTTGATGGCCTCGTCTTTATTGCACTCCATACTATTATTTCGTTAACTCTGCCTATACTGACTACATAATATTAAATCAGACTATGGGCTGGCAGGTTTTAATTCAACTTAGCATGACCAATCATCACAAAGTATACACAGACAAGATCTTCAAATGAGCAATACAATTCAAAGAACAAAACTTTCACCACATTACCGGAAGAACAAAAGTTAACAAAGGAGCTTAAACAAAGCGAGGGCATGTGAAGATCAAGAAGAGTAGCTGATGGAAAATATATCCCTCCCCATCGTAAAGGAGGAGGTCGTTCTATGTTGTCATATTCTTCTTTTAGGGGTCGTTGTTATAGAAAGAGTTATTAGGCTTTTAAATTTATTAGTCTTTTATATTTTATTTCTATATAGAATCAAGTCTCTTTCGGAAAGGTTTTGTTTCTGTTTTATTTAGATTTCCTATTCTCCAAGTCAGGTCTAGCTAGATATAGTCCTATTCTTAAGTTTTTTGGTCGTTGTTTATTGATCATTGAATTAAATTCAGTTGAGTTTTGAGAGAAAGTTTATGTTTTGCATCAATACGGCTTCCCGCTATTCATCAATGCAACTTCAAAAGGTTTTAAACTAACATACTACTTGAAATATTTATGTTTGCTGCATAAGCTGATAAACTATTCTCTAACTTCACCAGCTTAGCTTTGCATATTTCCCTAACCCCTAAGAACACAATCAACAAGTATCAGCATTCTCCTAACCACCGAGTTTTCACCCAACGCAAGCACATACACAGATGAAAACTATACAGCACAACAATAGAACCGAGTTTACTTTGTCATCTCATTTACTTCACCTCAGGCCACTAGAATTTGAATTCAGGGGTTTCCTTCACTACGTAACCGTAAAATTCAGTTCAATTCACTTCAGTTGGGTCGGTTAGGAAGCTTTCACTTCAGTTCGATGCAGGCCTAAACAAAGCAGCCTAACTGAGACTTCAGCACAACTAATTAGTTACCGGCACCGGTGTCGATTTATGCAAGTCAGAACTTCTAAGCACATAAACTCCTAATAAAATTACTGTTAGATATCCTTTATGCATGCATATCAAATGGTTGAACTAGAAAAAACTATGAACCACCCAAAAATGCTTATGCTCAGGCAAGTTGCTAATTGCTACCACAATGCAAAAATATCAACAAATTGAACAATTTCACCAACTTAAACGCCAAAAGACAAAACATTTTATTAAAAAAATTGAAAAACCATCAAAAAGATACAATCTTTTTTGTGTGTTCATCACCTAAAGCCACCCAAATTGAAATTCACAGCATAACTACCAAAAAACCTACAAAAAAAAGGAAAAAGAAACAGTCTTTTAACATTACCTCAATCCATAGAACTGAAATTCCCATCAAAAGTAGCAAAACCCTGTATACATACATTCAACAAAAAAAAAACACAAACTAATTAGTACCCACAAATTATTTCTCTAAAAAGGTGGCATCTTTACTGAAAAATTAAACAAAAGAAGAAAAACCCATGTGCATGAAAAGAAAAAAAATTAAGTCTCACCTCATGAGAAGATGACATACTCATATGGGTTTGTTTGTTTTTTTGGGTCTGGGTATTTGAGAGGAGAGAGAGAGGAATAGAGTGAAGGCAGGCGGAGGTTACAGTGGTGAGAGTTTTGTTGTGTTGGGCAGGGGAGAAAGCCAGAAAGGGAGGAATTTCCAGAAATTCTGAAATAATGTTTTTTTTTTTTTTTGGGTGACCTGATGGGAGTTTGGACAAACCTACTGGGAAACTGATGAGAGTTTGGGAGACTGACAGTGACAGTAATAATACAGTATGATGAATATTTATTTTATTTTTGTTTGATGGGAGATAAAATTATTTTATTTTGGCAAGTGAATAAAATAATATTTAGTGCCAGAGTGTATATAAATTAAATATTTAGTGCCAGAGTGTGAAAAAAATTGTAAGAAATTACGTATAGTGTATTTTGAGATTTTGAAGAATTTTATTTTGATATTAACTTAATTTTGTAATTATATAATAGGGACTAGGGAGTATTATTAACTTAATTTTGTACTCCAACTCCTATAGGACATCAAAAACCTGAAAGAAAACAGAATGCACCGTGGACTGAACTCTAAAGAGTATCATAGACTGTAGGCCTTGATACCAAAAGCCCAACCATAAGCCATCTGGGAAGGGCTGGCAGGACATCCATCATGGCATCATCCATTAGACTATAAATTTCTCCATTGAACCTTGCTGCTCTGAGTCTATGCTATGAGCTAACAACAACAACATCAACATCAACAATAACAATCGAGTAGTGTAAATCTCCATTCAAGGAGTGTACTTGTGGTCCGGATGTATACAACCTTACTCCTGTTTAAGAAAATAGAGAGGTTGTTTCCGAGATTGACACAATATTGTATTGAAGTATTGACTTCCAACAACTTCACCAAAAATAAGAAGTACTTGAAGGTTTTGTTAACCATTTTGTTAATCACCTAAAGATGGAAGATATAAATAATTATCTCAACTTTATAGGTACTGAACCTTATGAGCTAACTGAGATATATTTCTGAATCATTATGGGACTCAATCTTCCATAGTTTCCATACGGGTGAGGAGAACCATGTTATGGTTGCACAAGTCTCGCCCTTGACAGTCTTCATGCAGCAAGTCTTTGGTTTACCTAGTTGGTGACTGTACACGTATATCGAATGAAGTTATTACTATTACTAATAATAATGGTATTGACTAATTAATGACATCAAAAAGGAGGCTATATATATGAGTATGTTGTACAGTAATACTTTTATAAAAAAAACACCAATATATGTGTACACCAGTTGTAATTCTGTAGTTGCTCCAATTCATACATCTAGCCAAGCACATTCGGATTTGGCATTCCTAATCACTATTCCTCCATTCTGGCAGGTTCTGCTGATCACTGGAATGATCATCTACATATGATACATGAATGTATGCGCGTTTTGTCATGAAAAATGAAAACATATTAGCATATTGAAACTACAATCAATTTCCTAATCAATTAAGGACCAAGTAGTAGAATCAATTAAGCATGGTCGAGATTAAAGTGATACAAAGCCCCATCGGTGATAACCTATACAGCTACGATACTAGATTCTAGCTTAGTCAGAATTCACAAACACCCTCCAAGTCCGTAGAGTGATGAATTGTGCAAAGGCCCTAGCAAAAAAAAAAAAAATGAGGCACTTATATAGCTTATTGACAGTTTAACAAATTGCAGTATCGCACCGAATTATGGGTTTTTGAAATTTCGACTGTCCGGTGGGCTAGAATAAGCTGCATTTGACATTTGTAGTACATTGCTTATTCAGTAATTAGAAACTAGCAGGAAAATGCGTCTCTTTCGCTCTCACGGTATAATTTAGAAAATAGATAAAGACATCGATCATCATCCTCTTTACTTTAATTTGCCAACTATTTTCAGTATAATTTACCTTTGAAATTGACAACACTTTCGGATTAATGCTCCTTGTTGTTGGGTCTTTGTACAATGTGCATATTGGTTAGTGGGTCTCTATCTTCCTTTCTTTTACACATGTTTCACGTACATCATTGCAGAATTATGACAATTTGTTGGTATGCCGGTTTCCTTTATTTTAGAAAAATAAACATATGTATGTCTAAGGTTCTTTGGCCAATTATAGGTGGACTGCTAAAAGGTAAAGTACTCCAACAAAAGATTAAAAATTTACATACAAAAGATTAAACCCAAGCTTTTACTTAATGGATGAAAGTGGCTGCCACTCCCTGATTGGTTAGGGTGTGGATTATTCAGTTTGTACAACCACGCTGTAATGAAGAAATGTCCATTGCATAAATACTTTACAAATGTCATCCTAGATTTTTCATTTTGAATTTTAGAAGCTTGCTAAGGCTTATACACGACCATTAGTCTCAAATTCTAGTGGAGCCGCTTCTTCTCCCAAGGTACTAAACTTTGAGCTATCAAAGAAGAGATAATTGCTCAAGTGATATAGAGCACATATTCATCTTTAAGATTGAGGGCTCGATTTTTATCGCATCCAATGACTCCCTTTAAAGAAGGCCTTTTGTACGAAATTCACATTAGAAAGTCTAGAATAGATGTTAATATGTTGTGCTCAAATCTAAAGAAAAAAGGGGACTTCAAGACCAAAAAAAAAAAGAGAAGGAAAATGAGGTGAGGTGTATTCATGTGTAACAAGGTTCATAGAGGCTAAGACAGGGTTCCTTGTTTGGATAAAATGGAGTACAGATTGGAAATTTGAAGTGGTATGGACTCATGGATGTTGTCGTAGTAGCATGAACTTTATCCAAAAATCATGGAAAGAGGACTAAGCAAGCAATGCAACTAAAGCACGAACGCGTGGATGAACTTTTCTCAGCATTGATTGTGTAAACCAATCATGCAAGTAGGTTGCTTCAATCTCTTATAGGAGCCAGGATGCATGTTATTGTGATACAATCTTAGATCAATCACCCAATCACGAACACATGTTATCTAATCATTCAATGAAACAATGAAAACCAAAATATCGTGTGAAGATTTGAACTTCTTCTTTTCTTTTACACTTACCCATGGTAGCATTATAGTACTGTCAAGCCTCCAGCTACGATGCGTAGATTTTTTATTTTTTTTTGGTGCAGCTATTAGCTGAGCTATGTTGCTGATTGATTAGTTGAATTCTCTTCACAGCATTATGATTTGTCTAGTGTAGTACAACTCCTACACAATTCGCGTTTCATGGTCACCTCCTAAACATATGTTTGCGTCATCATCTTCGTCTTTCTTTGCTTATGAGCAATAAAACAATTTCATCTATCTTTAATTAAGCAGAACTTCCTATTGCAATGTGACTCATTAGGGGATGTATCAAGATGACCTAGTCTAAGTATGCGGCGTCCAATTGCGGCTATTGTAAGTTTTTTTGACATACCGTCCAAATTTGGCTCAACATATGTACATTTTCCTTATGGCAATTGTTAATACAGAGAGGGGAGTAAGAAATTTGAGAAGAGTTTGGCTTCACTTCAGAAAATAGAGAATTCTTATCTTCTTTTTTCCCCTAACATATTTCTGAAAAAGATATCTTTTTCATCAAATATTTAAAAGAAAAATGGAACAAAAGAGTAATAATATAATTGCATTTGGTTTTATTATGCGGTCTCACAAGAGCTTAACATCAAATGGAATTTCGTAAGCAATTATGTAATTGAATAGTTATATATACTATACAAAACAATTAGTCCAATTCAAACCATTGCTAACTAGTTTATCTCAGCCTAGTTTATATAATTTATTTTTAAACAATTGAATATAACATGCTCTTATAAATAACTGGCAGTTCGGTTCAGCTTAGTGATAAAGAACGAAACTATAGCCAATTAAGCCTATACTCTGATTACACTCCAAGGGCTCTACACTAAATAATTTGAAATATTACATTGAAATTGTTCAATTTCGAGCCGTCAACCTGGAAAGATAACGAGAGAATAAACTCATAAAGGCAAACGAGGGAAGCTAAGTTTCAAAATGCGTCACGTGGATGAATTGCTTTCACCCTTAATGCTTGTGGACCTGTTTTTGGCTACCCACTTCATTACTAGCTATCAAAAAATCATATAATTAACATTGATCTTTTAGCTCAGTGGTTAAGCCATTTTGATAATCATTGAGTAGAGTACTGATTAAATTAATACATGCACTCACATTGCAGCACTCGATCTTCATGACTTTCCCTACCAAGTTATGCTTGGTCCAATTGATTTTCTTTTTGCTTTACTCGTTAATTATAAGGTAAATTGAGTGAGTAAAAGATGATTAAGCGTAAAGGGCTCGCTTAATGCAAAGGTGAAACAAAGTAATACGAGGTGATTACTTAGCTTGTATGCGGCATTAATATTAATCGACTATACTTTTGTACGTCAGAACTAAATCTCTCTCACTTGAATTGATTATGCATGCTATGGTACACTCTTATACTCAATCAAAAAAAAAAACAGAATGTGTTCCATTGATATAGAGCAAAGGGAGCCAAAAATGTTCAGAGTTGACAGCTGAGGGCCTGAGGCCTTGTTGTATATTTAATTGAATTGTACGAAAGCACTAAACTCATGAAATGCAAGAGTGTTACACTGTTACTTGATTGACTCCAATTTGGGTGGCTTTTCGTATGATTAATAACTTGCACTAAATGTGTAGCTCTTATGAAGTTTTATTTGTTGGTCTTTTATGGTGTAAGTTTACACCAGGTATAAGATATACTTGTAGAATTTGAGTTGAGGTAAAATTAAATAATTCTTTAATTTTATATATATAAAAAAAGAAAGAAACATGGTAGCTAGATTATGTTCAGATAGGTACTACTCCGTACAAATAGTCTCCCCTCAAAAAAAAAAAAAGGTACTACAAATAGTCTTATCGATTGTGAGCTGATACCAGAATTGATTGCAAGTGTTGGGGGATACGCACACGATAATTGTTCTAATACAAAAAAAAGAAGCAACTTTCTCCTTAATTGATGAAGAGCCAAAGCAATACTTTACATACATGAATGGAGCATTTTCCCCTGGCCTCCCGTGCCTATTTTGATTTCATTCTTTAAGATTGAATTTCTCAAAAACTAAATTGAACTTAGCTGAATTACGGAGTATATGATTACAAAAAAAACAACACAAAATTTAAGCCAAATGAACTTTGAAGAAATTAAGTCTTAAAGAACCTAGCTTAATTAGCACTCATTTACGGATTGCATTTTATGCAATGCAGACTAAACATAGATGCTCACCAAAAAGAAAATCCTTCTAGTCGCGGGAACAATATACATGTTTTTTCCTTGTCTTACCACTTTTATTGTGTCTTCTCCCACCAATAAGCTTTATATATATAATCACCCGACAAATGTACTTCGTTGCAATTATAAAATTGATTGGAGACTTAGATTTCAAGCTTTCTAAATCCTCTTCTCAGGTTAGTACCTCTAACTCAGTCTTCTTTTGTTTGAATTCAACAATTGAGGGCTACAGTTTATCACACAAAACATATTTTTATCCTCATTTAAACTCGTAGTTTAATCATAATACTGCATGTCGACGTAATCCCAACTTTGTTTTCTTGGGGGTGTGAGACGCTATCATAACTTTAAGCTACGTACTTTGATTGTCCACATATTATGATCTAACATTGACTGTTTGAGGGACTATAATTAAGTTATACTTAATTCCTTGTGTTAGATAAAGGTGGCATCTATCGTTGAGGTATGCTTTGTGTCTCCATCTTGTATGGTCTTGTTCACATCTCCATCGTTCCAACCACGTGTAGAAAAGTCAATACTGTTAGTTACAATTACAAAAACTTCATAGTCAGCAGTGAGGTCAATTTTTTTTCACCTGATTATAATATTTTTCATGCAATTAAAGGTCAATAAGTTTTACTGGTTAATCCCCCCTTACCAAAATAAATCTACTGGCTAGCTAGTGACCTAATTAGTCTATTCGCTTACGTATATCTATAGAAATTACTCCTTAGAGTCTCAATAATTTCTAAAGAGGCTTCGTGTAAGCTAGTAATGCTTTTCACCAAATCACATGAGTTAAACTTGTGATTTTGAAAGCTAAAGGGAAGTTAACAAATTTTTAAAAAAATAGCTCAAAGGACATAATTTTATCCTTAATCAAATATACTTGTTCTTTTCCAACATGTTTAATTTACGCAGTCAAAATTCCATCATCTTCATTGAATTTGGAATCGTAATTTCTGTCGGGGGCATGTACGCTTTGGTTGCATGATCTATTCTTCACTAACTAAGCAAGGTAAGCGCGGAAGGTATCCCCTTACGATCCCCACAGTCCTCTCGTTATTAGGTTATATATATGATTAGTGGGGTTTTAGACGTGATTATACTGAGACTGTTGTTGGTGGGATTTTACCTAATGTTCATTTTTTCGTCTTTGTACACTAACGCTCTTTTTCCGGCTTTGTACTACGCTAATAACAATATTGTGTTTTGACATGTCCTTTAGAACGGTGCATTGTTAAAGTTTTGGCGGGTAAGGAGTATGGTCATATATTGTGGTTAATGTTATTTCGAAAAGCTAGGAATAAGACAAACGACATCATCAACAACAACAAAAAATCCAGTGTTATCTTATTTCATATGGGTATATGAGGAGGTCTTATGTGCACAACATTACCTCAAACTAGTTTGAAACCCGTGCTATGCACGGGGTTCGGTGAAATAATTAAACATAATGTTGGACATTGAG
>ONZK01002455.1:163475-181192 GCA_900322385.1 Pharnaceum exiguum | reverse complement strand
AAAGAAATCAAGAATATAAGGTAAGGAGCTGCGGTGAGAGGGTATAGAATGAAACAGTTGATACTTTCCAAATGATGGGGATGGTGTGATGTCGAAACCCATCAGCAAATGAAGGAGGAGGATATTGAGCTTTGATTTTGTTTATTGTTTTTTCATTTCAATGTGATTTAATAGAGCAAGGCGAGAGATTGGTAAAGTGATCGATAATTTCCAAATATGAGTGATTGATAGCTATCGACCGAAATATCTTAGTTACTGCTTTCTCTTCGATTGTAACATTAAAACTTTTCTTTATATTATTTTTTATTTTTTCTTTCACTAAAAAGTAGGGTTTATTTGATTTAACCTAGGTGATGTACCCTATTTTATATAATGGTAAAGATAAGGCTGTTTTCGAGATGACCTCCGAGAAACCTGTATATATGAAGCCTTGTTAAAAACAATTTTGAAACCACATTTAAGAACATAGAACCATATATATTTAGTAAAGTGTAGAATAAGATAAAGAAGAGAGAGTCGTTCAAGTGCTATAGTGCACACCTTCAATCTTTAAGATTGTAGTCTCATTCTTATCGACCTCAGTGTCTCCCTTTACTACAAAAAAGCTGTGGAATAAGACAAATGACTCCCTCCATCTCAAATGATTGTATGTTTTAACCATATCACATCTATAAAAAAATCATTTATTGAATTATGTAATCAACAAAATATATATTTTTTAGGCCAAAAAATATATATTTTTTCCCTACTTTAATTCTCTAATTAATATTATTTTTTTCGATCAATTGACAACGTAATAAATGCTAGTGGTAGAATAGAAATTTTGTGTGAGATGTTAAAAAAAAATTGAGGCATTTTTTAAAAATGCCAAAAAGGTCTTCTATTTCGGGATGAAAGTAGTAATTTATATTATCACTATGTAAAAAGAAAGAAAATCGAACTGAATTACGCAATAATATGTACCGTTCTCAAATGTACAAAATGAATGAAAATAGAAGTGATTTTTGTTTTTCACGTATACGAAATAGTATGAGGTAAGGATAGCCCTATCAAAAACAGACCCAACCCGATTTTTTAGGGTCTCATACCAGAAAAATAAGATGGGCCAAGTTAGGAAAAAAAAATGTTGTTTTTCTTTTTGTTCAGAAAAACACCAAATCGGTGCCTATTTGGCTTGATACAAGCTTAAATAGCACCATTTAATAAGGGATATACTAAAACAAATTTGTTAGTGCAACATTATTACTATTTTTTAAATATATGTATTATATATTTTAAAATTAGTTTTTTGCTTGGAAAAAATGTTAAAACTTACTGTAATTCATAATTAATCGTCCTCTATTTATAGATTTCTATTTTGATATATTTTGCAAAATAAAATAATCATAAATTAAACATTTTCATTTTTGGAATTTATTTTAAAAATTAAATAAGAGTTTCTTACTTTATTTGACTTGCTGGATCAACCCAAACCTAAACCTGGAGTGATCTGACCCGAAGTAACCTGAACTCGAAGTGACCCGGCCTGAACTGACAGGTATAAGCATGAACCAAGACTTAAGAGGTTCTCTCAATGGGGGTTCCTCTAATCATACTTAAACCTCCTCAAAAGACAACTACACCCCTCATTTACAATAAGTTCTACTTCCACAACAATACACAAACCAAGGGCAAAACTGGACAACTAAGGTATAAATGCCAATTGATGTCACCAACACGAACGACATTTTGTCTTGCATGAGAGGGCATTTTAAACAAAAAGAAAAAGGCCCCTACAAAAGAGAGGGCCCGTAGGCCTTGTATTTGTTGCTGAGGGGCTTAACAACTTAGCGTGTAGGACTTGTCCACTATGGCACTATAGTACATTACTACATTAGTCTAATACTCTAATGGTAGTAGCACAAATAAGGATATGGAGATGTGAACATAGAAAAGCAAGCAAAGTTAGGAGAAAAGAATAGAAAAGAAACGAAAGATAGATAGAGAGAAATGAAAAGAGTGACTCTAGAGAGATAATAAAGGCCATGAGGGTTGGGTTTATATGCTAAGTGGGAACTTTTTTTTTTTTTGAGGTTTGCTAAGTGGACCTTGTTGTATAAGGTGGATGATTATTTATAAAATTCATTTTATAAAGTTTGTGTAGAACAAGTTTATACACATAACTAAGCTTGGGTGGTCGAACCCTAGGGTTCGAATCCAGTTATGAGCATTTGTGAGGAGGATAATTTTCTTCTACTCGCACTTTTCAAGTTGTTCAGGCCTATAAATCATGAGTCGACCTTCTTACCTTCTGAAAAAATACTATACACATAATTAATAAATAAGTGATTGATGGAAAAGGAAATCTACCATTCTACATATATTTTTTGCTACTATTATTCATCAATGAAATTAGATATGCAACATGTTGGAAAATGTCTAATGCAGTTGGACATTGCCACATTGGCATCCCAAATGTCAATTTATGACCCTTTAATCTCTTGGAATCATAATTTGTTAGTGTAATTTTTTTTTAATGCATTACATTGACAAACCAACTCTATTGTCACTAATGAAAGCTTAGTAATTATTTTTCTTCATTGTTCATGCTAGTCTCAACCCGGGTACGAGTGCATATCTTCTCAAGTGCAAATGAGCATATGAGAAAATATGCACAGTTGGATGCATTGGGGCTAGCAAGGGGGGCTTTGGAACGGAACTGGTTTACCTTTTGGATCCAATACTAGAAATTCATTTTACACTGATATCTCTAATCAAAGCATATATGAAATCGCTCCATAAATAACTCATATTGTTAGGGCAAAATTGTTGGGAATAATCTCAAGTTGGGGCTATTATCTAAAATAATTCCAAGTTAACATATTTCTTAGAATAATCCTAACTTATCCGACTTTTCACCAGAGCAGATTAATGATGGCCGAAAAACTGTTTTCAGGTGAAAGCTTGCTTATGTAACTAATACCAGTGTATTTATACTACTAGCCCTAGTGCTCCTAGACTCCTAGTCCTCCTAGTGCATACATACATGAGTACATTTTCCTTTACCTAAGTAATGACACCCCATTTTAATAATAATAACAACATGATGATGAAAAGGACATCATTGATCAAGTATCAAGTGATCTTCCCTTCCTTGGGCATTTAAAAATTGTTTTCTTGTATGTAACTGTACGTCATGGTATAGATAGATAATGGCTTATTGCTAGCAGACATCCATATTCTTCTTTTACTCACTAATCCATCTTTTTTCTCCAACCAGTATATATAATATTATTATTAATATCATTATCATTACCCTTTTATTGTTTTGTTTTCATTTGTGTTTTATCATTCATATACATACATACATACCACTGTCAAATGTTAACCCTCCAAATAAAACCAACCCTTCAAAGAAAAAGCCTTTAGATTTTGTGGGTATAATCTTTTTTTATCTGGGGTTAAGTTAAAGTTAGTGAATTATGTGTATTTATGCCATTTCTTAATCTGGGTTGTGGTTAGTTTCATTTCATGTTTGGATAAACTCTACTTTTTTCAGTTCTGTCTGCTTATTATTGGAAAGGTGGAATCTTTTTTCCATGTTGTCATGTTATAGTTATAGTTAGCTTGCTTAAAGATTGGAACTTTGTTGGGTTTTTAATTTACTTTTCCTGTTTTAGTTTCTGATGCTGATAATGATGTTGATAATGATAATGATGATGAGGGTGAGGTTGCTACTTGTGAGGATAAGTTAAGCATCTTGTTGGGTGTTTTCTTTTTTGTTTTGTTTGTGTCTCTAAGAAAGATTGAATCTTTTCTTGCTGTGAGTTGGTTTGGTTAAGTTAAGCTTGGTGTGTATTCCTGTCTCTCTCCTTGAAGTTAGCTACTGAGCTTGAGCTCAAGTGAGCAACTTGTTGTTTGCTAGAGGGGAAAGGAAGGGTAGTTGTTGGAAAGGTTTGATCTTGGAAAGATTGAATCTTTTTTCTTGCTGTTAGTTTGTGAAGTTAAGCTTGGTGTGTATTACTGTCTCTCTCCTGGAAGTTAGCTGCTAGTGAGCTGAGCTCAAGTGAGACAACAGGGAAAAGGGTAGGTCTTGGAAAGGTTTGATCTTGGATGAGTTTGCTACAAGTGTTTGGGTTTGGGTTAAAGGTAGGGCATGTGGTGTTGATGGTATGTTGCTGGATACTATCAGTGATCCCAATGAATTGGTTGGTTAGTGGGGGAGTGATGGAAGGGAAGCCAAGTATGATAGGTGATAGTAGGAAAATGTTGTGTGATTGGTGGGGGAGGATAAGTGGTAACAGTTGCAAGATCCATCATCATTATTATCATTATATTGGGTCTAAAAAGGTGAGGAAGACATGGTTGTGGAGGAAGCTTTTGGTGGCTTGGTTTGTGTTGTGGTTTGTTGTTAGTTTCTGGATTTTTTGGTATATGAGCTCTCAAGGGTTTGAGAAGAGGAAAGAAACCCTTGCTAGTATGTGTGATGAGAGGGCTAGGATGTTGCAGGATCAGTTCAATGTTAGTATGAATCATATTCAGGCTATGTCCATTATGATTCGAACTTTTCACCATGGAAAGAATCCCTCTGCCATTGATCAGGTATGAAGCTTTTTCCCTATTCCTTTCCAATCTGAAAAAAATAAAAAATAAAATTGGCCATGCGCTTTTTTATACTGGATTGTATCTGAGATGTTACTCTTTGTTCATTCTGAATTGTGAACTAAAGATTTGGCTTTGCCTTTTTCTTTAAACATTCTCAAGGGACTCTTGATAGAAGGCAAAATGAGAATAATTATATGATTCCTGTGTGTTCTATGAGTTACTTATTTCTTATCGTTCGAGTTTATGAAACTTTCAGCCGGGGTCTGTCATCTACTCATTTGTCCACCTTTGTTTCTTAAATGTTGAAAGAATCGGGCCTTTTGCTGCTGTAGCTTATATACTGCTGCAGGTGTGTGATATAGAGGTGTGTTCCAACTTCCAAGGACACTAGTCGATGCATATCCATACATTTCTGTGTGATTTGGGCCTAAGTTTAACTGTCTAGGTTCATGTTTGAGTGTTTTGTATCTGAATTCTGAAATGGGTACTTTAGTTGAGACTCGCTGTAATTTGGATAATCCTGTGGCATTTCTTTTGGATTTGGATTAATAACTTAGCACTTAGAATGTGGTCTGTGTCCCTTTGGCTTAATCAGACATTTCTGTTCAATATCTGTTTTAGTGATCTTTTACCTAGTATGATGTCAATTGGAAGCTAACTAAGGTGAACTTGGGACAGAAAACTTTTGCAGAATACACTGACAGAACTGGATTTGAGAGGCCTCTGACAAGTGGGGTGGCATATGCTGTAAGAGTGCTCCACTCAGAAAGGGAACAGTTTGAGAAGAAACATGGTTGGACAATCAAGAGTATGAATAGCATTGAAGAAACTCCTGTTCACAAAGATGATCATGCTGTCGATAACTTGGAGCCTTCTCCAGTTCAGGAAGAATATGCACCTGTCATCTTTGCTCAAGATACCATCGCACATATAATATCTGTAGACGTTCTGTCTGGAAAGGTGAGTTGTCATCATTTCGAAGCATATACTACCTGCTGCTCTTGGGTCTTTGAAGAATACGACTAAAAGTGAACAAAAGCAGACATCCGACTTCTTTTTTTTAAAAAAAAATTTGATTGTTTTTTTTTGGGTGAGTGAGTGGAGAAGGCTATTATTATATATATAAGCATTACTTATACTACACTTCGTAGGGAAGAAGATGTGCTGACTTAATTATTTGTTTGACAGGAAGACCGAGAAAATGTTATGCGCGCAAGGGCATCTGGAAAGGGTGTATTGACTGCCCCATTCCCATTGCTCAAAACAGGTCGCCTTGGAGTTATTCTGACATTTGCAGTGTACAAACGTGATCTTCGTTCCAATGCTACTCCAAATGAAAGGATTCAAGCAACTGATGGGTAGGTCACATCTATTTCCTTTTCTTTTAAACCCCCCTGTTATTTAGTCCCCTTTTCTATAATGTAATGGTATGTACTGATGTACACGCACATAAATTGATTTAGTTGTCATTTGGCCCACGAGTAATTGAACAAGATGTATGCATGTGTCATGTTATTCGGTTGCACTTATTTTTCTTAATGAATCACAAGGCACGTGAGTGATTTTTCTGAGTGTGTGTGAACGCCAAATTGTGATTTCTGAGTTGAATTTGCCCATGCTTCAAAATAGGTATCTTGGAGGCGTCTTTGACATAGAATCGCTCGTGGAGAAGTTGCTTCAACAGCTAGCCAGCAAGCAGACAATCCTTGTGAATGTTTATGATACGACCAACCTATCAGATCCGATCAGTATGTATGGTTCAAACGTATCACGCGACAATTTAGAGCATGTCAGCCCTTTGAGCTTTGGAGACCCGTATAGAAGGCATGAGATGCGTTGTAGGTGAGTTCATTTTCAATCCAAATAACTGAAGCTTCATGGTTGCGGCGGGGGTGGAGTTGTTGCATGGTTACCGGATTAAATGCAATGCCTTGTTTGATTGGCAGTAAAGTTTGGTGTAATTTATCCTGACTAGGTTGACTATATTGTGCTATTCACTGGGGCTAAACGGTATTCTTTTCTTTCTTTTTTCCTTATCACCCTTATTGTGCTGCAGATTTAAGCAGAAACCACCTTGGCCATGGTTGGCCATCGCCACGGCTGTTGGGGTGCTTGTGATTGCATTACTGGTTGGACAAATATTTCATGCTACTGTGAATAGGATAGCAAAAGTGGAGGATGATTATCACGAAATGATGGAGCTCAAGAAGCGAGCTGAGGCAGCTGATGTTGCAAAATCACAGGTATGTCGTTTCCTTTCGCCCCCTCTTTGTCACTGTTCATCTTTACAGTGTATTTGTAATTTTTTATACTACTTGAATCTTATTTTCATTCAACATTGCCACAGTTCCTTGCTACTGTTTCTCATGAGATCCGAACCCCAATGAATGGCGTTCTAGGTAAGTACTTTCACACTCTTATGCATAATTATGACTATTTCTGTTCTTTTTTGTCTTCTCAAGATTTACAATTAGTAGTTTGGGCTTTTGAATTACTAAAAAGTAATGTTGTTACCTCTATGTATTTGACTGTTCAGGAATGTTGCATATGCTCATGGACACTGATCTGGATGTAACTCAGCAAGACTATGTGAGGACGGCTCAGGCAAGTGGAAAAGCGCTAGTTTCTCTTATCAATGAGGTTCTTGACCAGGCAAAGATTGAATCCGGCAAACTTGAGCTAGAGGCTGTTACTTTTGATCTTCGAGCGATTCTGGATGATTTGTTGTCTCTCTTTTCCGGGAAGTCTCAGGAGAAAGGAGTAGAGGTAAATCTTAACTGGCCCTTTTTCTTTATGTATAGAATTTTCAGTTTTCTATTCATGTTATTCGAGGAGTCTTAAGTAAGCATTATTTCGAATTTTTTGTTGTTCCAGTTGGCAGTCTACATCTCAGAGCGGGTACCAGAATTGTTAATTGGTGATCCAGGAAGATTTCGACAGATCATTACAAATCTTATGGGGAACTCAATCAAAGTAAGTATTAGGTAGAAAATTAGAATGCTATGTATTTTCATTTTTCACTTAACATCAATTGATCTGGGGGAGGGATGATCTGGTTATTGCCAGTGTCGGGGTAGGGTAAGAAGAGTTTAGCAAACAGGATAAATGAACTTTGCACAAGTGAAAAAATCTAAGATGGGCTATATAATCACCTGCTACACTTATAAAGCGGAAAAGCATAACCCACAATCTGAAGTACATCCTCAACTCATGTAGTGTTCAGCCAACAAGCCCCAAACTCACTCTTATCTAATATTTAGCATAATAAAAAAATACAATAATATGAATGTTATTTTTGAAGCATATTTCAACTTTGGACCAGAGATTTTAGTTTGGTTCACTAGGAATTCCTACTACCCAACAACTACAAAGCAACCCATTGAATCCACTGTGCAGGGTCTGGGGATGTACCCGCCCATGCTGATACTGAATTGTTTAATAAATTTTATGGGTATGCTTAAGGCATAAAAATGGTGTAGTGTTTACCGCTTGATCTCCTTCGGCATTGTTGATAAATAGTGTATTAGTACCAATGTCATCTAGTGGCTTCACTTCAGTTGTTCAGGCTCCAGCAGGGTACAGACTTTACCACTTCCTCTGAGAAACTATATACTCGTACAAGTCTCCGTAATTCACTTCGGTTGTCTAGGCTCCTGCAGGAGTGCAGGGTACATATGTTATGCACTTCCACTGAGAAACTATAAACAAGCCTCCGGAATCCCTTAGAACTTGTCAATGGTGGCTGTGTAACTCTATTGGAGATTAATGATTTTTCTTTTACATGATTACATTTATTGAGTTTTGAGCGTTGCTTTGTTTGTTCATTGTGGCAGTTTACTGAGAGAGGACATATATTGGTAACTGTCCATCTTGTGGAGGAGGTTAGAGATTCACTAGAGGTGGAAACTGAGTCATCTACGAAACATACATTGAGTGGGTTGCCTGTCGCAGACCGACGAAGGAGCTGGGCTGGATTCACAAATTTCAGCCAGGATGGATTGGGGAGTCCACCGTCTTTGTCTGCATCAAATCTCGTGAACGTTATTGTTTCAGTCGAGGATACTGGTTGTGGTATTCCAGTTGAAGCTCAGTCACGCATCTTTACCCCGTTTATGCAAGTGGGTCCTAGAAATGGGGGCACGGGCATTGGACTGAGCATAAGCAAGTGCTTGGTTGGTCTAATGAGTGGGGAGATTGGCTTCTCTAGTGTTCCCAAAATTGGTTCGACTTTTACTTTTACAGCTGTATTTAGCAATGGCTGCTCTAGTTTCAATGACTTGAAGAACCAGCAGTTGAAAAACCAATCTAGTTCAGCGTCTATCGAACTTCAAGGCTTGAAAGCATTAGTCGTAGATCCTAGGCAAGTCCGAGTGAAGGTAGCAAGATATCATATCCAACGACTCGGCATCAAAGTTAAAGTAGCATCTGATTTGGAACAAAGTTGTTCGATGATTAGTGCTAAAAATCCATCAATTGATGTGGTGCTAATTGAACAGGAGGTCTGGAACAAGGATTTGAAGGCTGCGTCCCTTTTTGCCAGTCGATTGAAAAATCTTAACCACCGCAAGCCTCCCAAACTTTTCATTCTAACAAATAGTATAAGCTGTGGTAAAGCTAGTGGTGCTTCGTTCGGGGTTGATACTCCTTCTAATGTCATGAAGCCCTTGAGGGCAAGCATGCTGGCTGCATCGTTGCAGAGAGCAATGGGTATCGGGAACAAGGGAAACGGCCGGAATGGAGAGTTGGCGACCTTACCTCTTCAAAGTCTTCTTCGTGGAAGGAAAATTCTTGTTGTAGATGACAACGCTATCAACCTTAAAGTGGCTGCTGGGGCTTTGAAAAAGTATGGAGCTGATGTTGACTGTGTGGACAGTGGAAAGAAAGCTGTTGAGAAGCTGAAGCCACCTCATCACTTTGATGCCTGCTTCATGGATATCCAGATGCCAGAGATGGATGGGTAAGTATCTTTCTGCTCTTCATCAACTAATTTCCATGCTGAGGTGTATGGTGAAGTTCTGTTCATAATGTTTTACTGAAGATTATTAGAGGAGAATATTCAATAATCAAGCTTTTCTTAATATGGACCAAGTGGAGATTTTTTGTGTTTTTTTTGGCTCCTTTTGCTTGTGAAGGCTGGTATGACTACCTAACCTGGACAGAGAGAGTATTACCTATTGTGCAAACCTTATTTTAATGCCCTTACTTTTTTTTCTCATCTGAAGTTTGGACTTAAACCAACCAATAATTCTTAGGTATTCACCGGGTGTTTTTTTTTTGTCAAAGCATCACTGCACATTTATAGCTATTAGTCACCTTCAAACATCATTAGTGACCTTTCAATACTTTGGTCATCATATACTATTTAGTCACTATATGACTACTGGTAACCTATACTATTAGTCACCATCTCAAGGCTATTTCTCACCCGGGTGTACCAAAGAAATGATGTTAGTTCAACAAAAAAGAAGCCTCTGATGTTGAACAAACCATTAATTATACTGTATATCTCTCTGCAGATTCGAAGCTACGAGGAGAATCCGTGAAAGTGAATGTAGTGTCAATGAGTGCATCCAAAATGGCGAAGCAAGTCCTGAAAGCCATGATGGCAATACAGATTGGCATGTCCCTATCTTGGCAATGACTGCTGATGTTATCCAGGCGACTAATGAGGAATGCCAGAAGTTTGGAATGGATGGATATGTCTCAAAACCATTTGAAGCTGAACAGCTTTATCGGGAAGTTTCTCGTTTTTTCCCGACTATTTCTGACCACGATCAGTAGGCTCTAACTCCACGACGAATTCCAGCGCCATGAGCGCAAGCTCTGCGTCCACTGGATGCTTCAGGCCTCATAAGTGGTTTACTGTTTTGCAAGTAGGTAAGCTTTCGTTCAGTCAGAATCTCACTCTTGCTTTGCCTCTTTAATTTTATGAAAAATGTCTTACGTCTTCTGTCTTACTCTGTTAATTGCTTTGTGAGAGTTCTATCATAGGACATCTTTCGGTACTTTCGTTTGGCTTACTTGCTTATTGTGCTACTTCACAGAAAAAAAAAACCGATTTTGCGTTCGAATACGTTGACTAATGACAATCCGCTGTCCATAAGAGTTGATACCGAGATAGGACTTGTTCGACACTTAAAATGAAGCTACCTCAATGTAAGTAAGTTCTCTGTGCAGAAAATAGACTTTGGAAGGGTTAGCGCCTGCCAATGAATAGCATTTATCTGTATAATAGATTTGGTTAGTGTGTAAATTACAGAAGTGCCCCAATGTATATTGTTACTGAATAAATAGATGGAGTATATCCCGGTAAATACTGTATCATTTGATTTCCCTCGCTCTCACTGTTTTTCGTGATGAGAAGGGTAATGGTAGAAATTACACTTGGATGATGATGATCATGTAATTATTGAAATTGTATGTACCGATGTACGTGAGTCTTCTCTCAGATTTTGTATATAGTGGCAGCCAGTAAAATTTTTGTGTACACGTCAGTCACCAAGTTAAATTTTTGTAAATGTCAGTCACCATAAAACCATCTGGTTTGGCATAAAAGTCATGAACAAGACCACCAGTTTGATCCCATTTTGCAGTGATTGGGAAGTGTCTAACCTATTTACTGAATTTTTTAAATATCAAGTTTATGATTATGCTTGAGAGCTTTAATCACAAGACAGTAAGAGTGTAAGACTGACCAAGTTGAAAAGATTATATCTACGATATACCAACACTTTGATCGACGGATGTTGAATGTTCACATTGTGTATGTTGGACAAAATAATAAATTGGAGTTTTTCTCGTGTGACAATCGAGACTTTTCGCATTTCTGAGGAGGATAAGTGTGTTCGGATGGAGGTGTAGACACCAATATTTTGACAATATTTTAGGTGTCTTTTTTAGGTAGGAAATATTTTAGTCTAGATATAATTTTTTTTCTTTAATATTCCTTACTTATTGTCCAAGTAACTTCGGCCTATAAATAGGAGGATAGGTTAGGGTTAGAGTGCAGTCTGGGCAGAATAAGACACAAAGGCTCCTGTCACCTCAGATGGAGCAAGCCGCCATGGCACCATCTCCCTCTCCAAAACCCCAGAGTGTAGGCTGTGCAGAATAAGCCGACAAGGCCCCTTTCACCTCAGATGGAGCAAGCCGCTATGGCACCATCTCTCTCAAAACCCTGGTGTGCAGAACAAGCCGCCAAGGCCCCTTTCACCTCAGATGGAATAAGCTGCCATGGCCCCATCTCTATCCCAAATACCCGGTTCAAGATCAAGCCTAAGCCCTTGAATCACATAAATATCAAACCCCGCCCTTTTAGTTGGAATCAAGAGACTCACAAAAGTTGTATCCCCACAATCATCAATAAAATTATCTTGTTCTCCAATTATTATTTTCTCCCTACTAATTTTAGGTTGATTTTTAATTTTTGGTCTACAAATTGGCGGCGCCCGGTGGAACTACTTTTGCTCTTCATCTCCAATTAATGGGGGCAAATCAAAAAGAAAGTGTTGCTCGTTAGATCAGCTCTCGTTGCAACGCACTGGAAAGGAAGCAGCCGTAACCAATATAATTGCTTGAGTTTTCTCCTTGCGTGTCTAGGCATGACGTGGTCTTAATATGCTACTGATTGAGCTCTTTGAACAATGGACATCATGATTATACGGCATCAAGTTTACGGAGCAATTATCAAGTTTCCAAATGAAGTAGCGGCTAAATCATATGTTGGGATCCAGAGGATTGGAGTACACCGCTGCATCACCCTTGGAGTCATTTCAATGGCGTAATTCCTTTCTCCTTACAAAGCAAAAAAAATTCGAGACTTATTGTATATAACATCAATGTTTATACAACAAGTCTCGAGGGGGTATTTGTAAACACCAATATTTTGACAATATGTTAGGTGTCTTTTTTAGGTAGGAAATATTTTAGTCTAGATATAATTTTATTTCTTTAATATTCCTTACTTATTGTCCAAGTAACTTAGGCCTATAAATAGGACCCTAGGTTAGGGTTAGAGGGTAGACTGTGCAAAATAAGCCGACAAGGCCCCTGTCACCTCAGATGGAGCAAGCCGCCATGGCACCATCTCTCTCAAAACCCTGGTGTGCAGAACAAGCCGCCAAGGCCCCTGTCACCTCAGATGGAATAAGCCGCCATGGCCCCATCTCTATCCGGTTCAAGATCAAGCCTAATCCCTTGAATCACATAAATATCAAACCCCGCCCTTTTAGTTGGAATCAAGAGACTCACAAAAGTTGTATCCCCACAATCATCAATAAAATTATCTTGTTCTCCAATTGTTATTTTCTCCCTATTAATTTTAGGTTGATTTTTAATTTTTGGTCTACAGGAGGGTTTGCCATTAGTCGGCTAGAAGTAGCAGATATTGCTCTAAACATTAGTGATGTTAATGCAAAAGATATGAAGTGCTCTGTGCCCAAACTCTTGCCACAAGACATAGCTTGTTTGGAAGATGCGCTTGAGAAGAAGATTCATGTTGCTTATGGAACTATCGATGAGCCTATCATCTTCAAACTGGGATTTAAAGAAATGGGCTGAATGCGGGCATCCTGAAAATTAAGAATGCCTTTGTATCAAGATAATCGACATGACTTTGTTAAGCTTCTAAAGGATTTAAAATCTAAGATAATTAACCGACGACTTGGAATGGAAGAAGGTGGTTCAATAAGTAAATGTTTCGGTATGTTTCAAGTTTATGAGTTTGAGTTTCAAGTTCAGTTCGCCACCACAGAAGATCCTTATTTAGTATGCTTTCGAGGTAAGTTTAGTTCAACTCCTTTGATATTTAAACATGTTTACAAATGTAGCTCTGTGTAAGTTGTCTCACTTTCTTTACTCATTACTCTCCCATCAGAAACGGGCTCACGAACTGCCACTATTCAGTGCCTACACAATAGTGACATATGATTTGCTCCCCCACCCTTGAATTTTGTATTTGAACTGATTTTGGAGTTATAGTTCATGAGCAAACTGATTGCTCATTCTAACGAATTTAATGCTTATGTGAGAAGAGGGAGAGCGGGAAAAGAAAAAGAGATGGGGTTGCAACATAAAAGGCAAGAGAAGGCAAGGGATAGATATCTCACATGGGGGCTACTAAGTAGATATATTAAAATGTATCCGTAAATATTAAGACCCAACAAAGGTTTGTATACATTACACTTAGCTAAAAAAATTCAACAAGGGCTTCAAATTTCATTCCCAAATTCTTTTTGCAAACCATATCGAACAACACCAGTTCTTAACGTTAAAAATGAATTAAAATGACATAGCGACCAACTTTGAAAGTGATAGTACAGTTGTACCATGAATGTATAAAAAGACTGTAAAAGGTAATTGCATCAAAAGTATTGTATTAAAGGTACGAGGATAGTTTTTTCGTAAAGAATAGATGATACAAGCTGTCATGGTTACAATCAAAACATTTAGAAAATACATATTATTGGTTGCACTTTTAGAAATAAAGACAGTTATGTCATGTGTCATCACAGCTTGTTGCAAAATGGTTGCAGTCACATGGTTTCAAGAAAGTGCTCAATGTGTCTAGAGGCACAAAAAAGATCTCATGAATGTACTAAGTGGGTTATTCTGGAAACAGTCTCCTGATTTTTCAAACGGGATAAGGCTATGTACATCATGAGTCCAGTCATTTGCATTCGACCGACTCATTAGGATGTTGATATAAGACGGTAGCTAAGTCGTATAAAGAAAATAGCCGAGATTTTTTCAAGTTGAGACTCCTTCCTGAAGGAAAGGAAAGGAAGAAGGAAAAGCTTTCACATGTAGTCAGTCAAATTCTCCAGACGCTCCGCCAGCCCCAAGTCTAAGTATTTCGGCGGCTCCAGCCGATACAGGTACAGAAGTGGAACCTTTAGTGCCTAGACCGGGGCATAGATTCTTAGCTAGGGCGCTAAGTTTTCCAGGGAGTCAGCATTCATGAGTCGCTCGTTCAACTGTCCCCCGGAGACACGGCCCTTTTGCTTCTGTTCCCTAGTTTTTTCTATATGTTGGTGGATAATTTCATGTCAAGTGAAATCGTGGATCAGCTGCTTTTAGGTTTGAGGAGAGATCTGTTCAGAAATATCGTAAGAAGCAGTCTCACATAGGTATAGGTCCTGAGAACTTTCGAGATGAACTTCTTCAGTACCCCATCTGAGATGGGACTACGCTGAGATGTTGTTGTTGTTGTTGTTGTTGTTGTTGTTGTTGTTGTTGTACTTTTAGAAATAAAAGAGTTATTTACTCCTTTTATTTTAAAACTGTGAATTTTATATAATATATAATATGTTATATAATATGTACTACATTATGTTTTTGTCATAAATAATATATGTCACAACTTGGAACGCTAAGAGTTATATAACGTTGTAGGTTGTTATAATTATGATGATTTTTTTATTGTTGACTTAATTTATTGTTTAAAGTTAACCCTAACAAGTAGAGTTTGACTAAATTAGAACTAACCATGTCAAATATCTTGCCAGTTTTTGGATCTACGAGGATATTGTTTTGAGAGATAATGTTTGTCCTTTTGTTTTATGCATTTTGAGTTTCGAGAGCTTCTAAATAAAATTTGAGCTGCATTTAGGGTGATAAGTATAGAGGCAAATGCAAACTATCTCGAAGCAGAAATACGAAATCAAGGGTATACATATTTCAGGTATGGTAACCAAGCACCCCATATTCCTCGTTAGTTTTACTCGTGTGTGTGCCTTGGGAGCTGAGTACATTTATAACACGAGTATATGATTATGTCATATATTATGTGGCTGATATTATGTAAGAGTTTGATACAAGATCCATAGATCATCAAAATGATGAAATTGATTGTTTTAGAATAGTTTGCTAGAGAGGGGTTAGAACGGAAATAGCTACATTTTGGCCTTCAACTATTCTTTAACACTAAGAATTATTATTGTTGCCTTAGCCTGGCTGATTCAATTTTTGACTCACAATTAGTTTTGTTTCTATCATGAAAGATACCTTTAGTAATTCAACTGTTGTTTGTTGTAATATTGGTCGAATCAATGGTTACTTGCATAACACGAGTATATGATTAGCATAGAGACCATTAATATATGAGACGGGGTCATTAATGTCAACATAGCGGCCATTAATTAAACTTTTTCTGTCATTAAAAACCTCATCTTATATATAAAATGGGTTCACACAAGTTTTTGTGTATACATGATGTTTTGTAGTTGATAATATGTCATATCATTGATTGTCGTCTTATATATGTGTGAAGTTTAGCATCTTACGACTTGTTTAAAACAGTTGATGTTGGAGTAGTAATTAATGTGGTTGATTAATTCATAGTATTTTTTTTGTTTAAGCTTCTGGGGATGAGTAGCATGCCACTTCGATCGATTGCTGGGAACCACGTTTGGATTTGGCATCTATTAGAGTATTAGACCATCAAGGAATTGCTTCATTTTTCCAACCCTGGTTACCGCTATTATGGCAATTCTGAAGAAGGGAATAAGGAGTCTATAATGATGAAGCCATCAGACGATAGTGGTACATGTATGTGTAGCATTAAATTTTTTGGGGCAAGAGTCATGGGTAGCTCACTTCGGCTGTGAGGCTCCTTCAGGGTGAAGTCTATTGGAGATCGGTTCATATTGCTTTTCGTATGATTAAAATTTTATCAGTTATGAGTGTTGCTTTGTTTGTTTGTTGTGGCAGTTTAACGAGAGAGGACATGCATTGGTAACTGTTTATCTTGTGAAGGAGGCTAGAGATTCACTAGAGGTGGAAATCAAGTCCACAATCACCTAAAGCTCAAAGATAGAGATAATTCTTTCAACTTCATAAACACTGAGCCTCGACGTCATTGTCTTCATCAAATATTCCAAATCTCATTAACCTTATTGTTTCAGTCGAGGAGCAAGTGCTTGGTTGGCCTGATGAATGGGGAGATTGGCTTTTCTAGTGTTCCCAAAATTGATTCGACCTTCACATTTACAACTGTATTTAGCAATGAGTGTTCTAGCCTAATGCGATGAAGAATCAGCCGTTGAATAGCCAATCTAGTTCAGCGTGCTTTGAACTTCAAGGCAATGCATTAGCTGTAGTTCCTAGACAAGCCCCGAGTGAAGGTAGCAAGAGTATCATACACAATGGCTCGGTATCAAAGTCAAAAGTAGCATCTGATTTGGACATATTGTCACCTCACTACCAACTACCAAGGAAAGCCTCATTGGCCAAAAAAGAAAATCCAAGAAAAATGGAAGGAACACAGACTTGAAGCTTTGACAGCAGGTGCTCTACGTCGAATCATCTCAATAGCAGCGTAAACTGGAGCCAATACATTGCAGTAGCAAATACCTGGACGGCTGATAGCACTTTTTCAAGCCTTCCAGCACGATTACATGATCCAAACATAGCATTTTCACCCTTGTAGAGTTGTAGTGATTACAGACACGGAGCAGCACATAGTGTCCAATGAGAGCTCAAGAACCATATAAAAAGAATATCTACTTAAATGTTAAAACAGGAAAGACGGAAAAGGGAACTCAAATCCATATATATACTGTCACTATTCATCACCAAGTCCTTTCTGTATTGTAGAAGATAATTGATTCTGTGGATCTGTCTCATTTGTTTTGGAGCGCTTGAAAATTCCAGCTATCATGTTTCGAATAGAAGATAATGGATTGCCCGGTTCTGTTTGTATTGCACTTACCATGTTTCCTACAGAAGATGATTGATTGTCGGGGTCAGTCTCGAGTATTTTGGGGGGCTTGATCATGTTCCCTATAGACTTTAATGGGTGAGTCAGTCTATCTTTCAGATTCAGTAAGAGAGAGACCTCGGAGAGTTGCCAAGCCAGTGTCAGCAAAATCAATGTTGAGAGCAACCAATGAGTAGTTCTATTCTGACTTTCCACTTTCTTCAGTTCTTTAATAACATCCTCTGCTACATCCGCTGAGTTCCTAGTAGATGTATCAGTCTCATTTTTGCTATTCATGTCTGTTTCACTCTCTGTGAATGGAGGCAACTGAACCGTTTTATCTGATGTCTCACACTTCACAATACCATCTCGCTTTAACGATTCCAACTGTTCATTAAAAATCAGTTCAAAATAAGCTTTAACCATCTTAACCAAT
>ONZK01002455.1:81219-163009 GCA_900322385.1 Pharnaceum exiguum | reverse complement strand
CCCCCCCCCCCCCCCCCCCCCCCCCTCTCCCAAGGGAAAAAAGTAGGGATGCCCCAACAGTAGCCCGTTTTCGGTCCATGACACACTACACAAAATTAACAAAAGAAGAAAGGAACAAAACATGCCAAACATCAATTTTTGAGTACAGTTATACTGTATAGATAGTTTATACTTTATACCCCATGTTCTTAGCAAAACTCCATTAATTAATGTCGACTTATTCAATCAACAGAACCCTATACAGAGATCACCACTAGATGACTGAAATAAAGCTGGCTAGTGACGCCATAACAATGACTATCATCTGTTCCAAGAGCCCTCTATCACCAGGAGCCCGAGCGGCATTGGGTGCCATAGCCAAGCAAACCTACCAGTTAAGATGTCAAGTAATCCTCAAAAACTCTTCAATGCATCTCTAAACATAGGAAAAAATGGAGCAAACACAAGATGGACATTTGACAGGCTAGCTTATGAGTACGATAAGTCGATAACACTACTCCCAAAAAAAAAACATACTTCTTCCTGAATTCTGAAGTCGCAAACCCAAAGTAAAGCATATCTATAGAAAAATCAACAAACAAACAAAAAACTTCAACCATACTTCATCGGTTCATCCTCCATTCAGCAGTCACAAACCCCAAACCAAGTCATTTTGAAGAAAAAAAACATCCAACCATACTTCAACCTGAGTTCAGAAGTGGCAAACCTGAAATAAAGGCACATCCCTTTTCTTTTAACCTGAAGCCTCATATGTAATGGGAGATCAATTGCAAGGGAGCAACATGTCCACATATACTCCACGCCTAACTTAGCATGCTCACACCTCCGGCTTATTCAATCAACAGAACCCTATATAGAGATCACTGCAACGTGACTGTACTGAAGTTGTTTAATAACCAGGTCGAGGAGGTCTTGGCCTAGTGATAAAGACTGAGGCCCTACAAGACATTAGGTCATCGGTTCGAATCTCCCCAGCCCCCTAGTTGTACTTGCCGATAGTGGCTCCCTTGTAACCAAAAAAATAAGTCGTTTAATAACCACACAACCTTCCTGTCAAGACGTCCATTAACCCTTAAGAAATCTTCAATACATCTCCAAAGATTGGCAAAAAACGGAGTAAATACAAGATGGACACTGGACGGGCTAGCTCAGGAAGAAGACAACATTTCTCCTGTAATCTTGAAGTAAAGGCATATCCCTAATCCCTTCATGTTTTTTTAAAAGCCTGAAGCCTCATATACAACAGGAGATCAACAGCAGGTCTGCAAGTGAGCAACAGATGTCAAAGTGTTCAATTCATCCCCCTTAGCCATTACAAAGATTTGCACTTCACCAGCTAGAAAACCCTCAAAGCATCAATTAATCAATACCTTCAACTCTTATCAAATCCATAGAAAACATTCATAATCATCAAATTATAATCCATGGATGACTCATGCATCCACATCCAGTCCAACAATGACAATGTTCACCTAAAAAACCTGTCTTTATATGCTCCTCATGTTCTGTCTTCCAATTAATTCCAAGGTACAACCAAAAAAGGTGCAAACTTTCCACCTAATGGCTAAAACTACACTCTTTGCACATCTTTCAGGGGATTTGCATGCAACCAGAATAAGTGAACAAATGACACAAACCAAAATGACCCATCAACAATATTCACTAAACTAAACAAACCCATTTGTAAAATCATCAAATAACAAAGATTGCAAAAGCCTAAACAAAAACCACAAAAAAAGACAATCACACTTTTTTTTTGAGTGACAATGATCATCAAACAAATATACATGTGTAATGTGTTAATGTATAGATATAAGCAAGAAATGAAAAACTCATCCTTAAGTTATCATCTTTTCCAGTTTTTCCAAAGTGGGTATTGTTAAATATACCTGAGAAAGCAACTTGGTAAGTAACTGTTGGTCATCATCATCATCAACAACAAAATGATCATTTACAGAGCAAAAAGTTTCAGTTTCAGCTTCAGTTTGAGTTTGAGGGGTTAATAATAAATCTTGTTTGGATTGGATAAGTTGTTGAATGGCTCTTTGGATTAAATCTATCTTGCTTTTGTTGGTTTCCATTTTCTGCAAACTGGGTAATTCTTCTTTCTTTTTTGGGGTTAGAAGTTAGAACATTCGACTCATAGTTATGTCTGTTTGTTTGTTATGGAGTGATTCTCTTGAAATGCGTAACTGAAAGGAGGTAGTTACACCTGTCAATGTCATACACTCATGTTTTTTTTTGCTTTTTTGGGACCGATTGAACCGGTTCAGGTTCAGTACCCGGTCTAACAAATCCAGTTTGGTTTATGGTGATCACTGGAGAACATTAATGACCCTCGGATAAACATTAATGACTCATTAGGTAAACATCAATGACTCTCTCGCCTAGTTTTATATAATAAACGGGTTCATATAATTCTTTTTTCGAGAACATATAAGGAGGCTTCTTGATTTGTGTAGTTTTTTTTTTTGAAAATAGGGTTAAGAACTTAGGATACATTATTACACCCGGTGTACCTAAGAATTGGAGATCTTCATTAGCTTACAATCGAATAATCCACTTTCAAAATTTGGCTCAATATTTGAGACCTTTAAAGGAGACCGAGGTAACAAAATATGACGGGAAATGAAAAAGATAGTAGACATACAGCAACCTGGCATGGTCACATAACATTTGTTATTGGTACTGATATAATCGACAACTTTGTCAAGTTCAGAAGTTTTGAGTTTAAGCAGTCTGCTTAATGATACAGTGATACCCACTTACCCAGTGCTCTCTACGAGAATACACTTTGGATGCAACCAATCAAGCTATTTACACATATTTACATGTAGTTTGTGGACATGCAAATTAGTTTACCCTCCTACGCAACTTGATCCTACCAAAAAAAGCATAGTAAACTGAGACCTAGCATATTTTTTACATGATTGGGTTACTGGAAACTTTTCTGTCAGCTGCGACTTAAGTGGTCGACTTGATCAGCTGAGAGTTTCAAGGAAACTTGAAATGTCATCATTATCCAGATCGGAGGCACCACCTTGCAAAGCTGATGTTCCAAGAGGAGCTTGGCTAGGGGTATCTTGAAGCTGTGCCTGCAAAACAATGAGATTAATGAATTTCGGACATGCTAAGTATCTGCATGGGCGTATGGCACTACCATACACCGTACGAGCAGGATCCATGGCAAACCAAAGGCTAAGCCATGGTGAATAAAAGTACAAGTCAAGACACATTATATGAAACTAGAGAAAATGCAACATCGTGTAACTTCCAAGTTGGTAAATTTCTCTGGTAGCCACAGCAGTACAGGCACCATAAACAAGTCGAAAAACTCAGGTGCACTTCAAACACCGTGAAAGACTATAAAGAGACAAGTAAAGTTTTTCTACACGTTGACTTCCTTCTCTTCTGAGCAGTTTTGTATGTCCATGACAGACTCACGGATGAATTTTTTTGAGATAACAGACGCTGACCAAACATCATAGCAGCAGTGAGAACATCAGTATGACAGTATACCCTAAGTGAAAGTTGACGGACTCCACTTCACTGCCCGAATGAACAAGCACATGCAGCTCAGAATTACAGGATAGAGGGATGAGTTATACCTTAACTTCTTTATATTTTCCAAGCACGCGATTGTACTGTTGACGAGCTTCTGGAGATTCCACCATAGATAGCACTCTGGAAACAGCTTCATCAATTGCAACATTAACTTTCTCTTCCCTGAAGATCTTGGCAATGTCCTCTTCCTCCTCATCTTCATTTATACATTCTGGCTCACGTTTATATCCACGCAAGCCAGCGCCTTTACGACGCCACCGCAGTACAGCCTTGTCCAGTATACCGACTGCCCAACAAATAACCTTGTACTTCTTTCTGACCTGATAGCCTCTTACATGAGCCTGTAAACAAAGAACACAAATTATATAAGTGATTCTTCCCTTAAATGCTTTTGAGGTGGACCAAAAGTAACAACGGACCCCAGCCGAAACGATGATTGAAATGATTGAAACAATGGACAAGGAAGGATAGCGTAACCAATTAGTAGAGATTAGTAACAAAGAGACAAAGTGATCTCTGTCTCTATTATATAAGCAAAGGGGGCAATGAGGTTAAATTGATCTATAACTTTCCAAACTGCTTCCCTCATCTAATGAAAGGAAACTAAAGGTGAAACACAATAAAATCCTACATTAAGGGCTCAAAAAAACTATTCCAGTTTCACGTTTAAACTCTATACAATCTTTTTCCTTATGAGAGAGAGGGAGGGAGAGAGAGAGAGAGTAGTTCATGATACCTTGCAATGGCTTTATTGCACTCTAGAAAACAAAGGGTTGAGACTTGCTCGAGTCTTTTTACAAGTATTGCATTGATTCACACTTTTACATAGGCTTGTGAGTGCCAAAACTAATAATGAAAATAATCGAAGGACCACAAGAAAAGAACTAACAAAAATGATAGGTAGTGGTAGCATGTGTATACCTGTATCTTCACCACTTTTTGGCGCATTGTTAGGAAGTCTTTTCGACCTTTCCAACTTCGAAAGTTCTTCTGAATAGACAAGGCAGCTTTGTTGTGATCATACACATTGCGGAAAGCCATCCTTGAAAGACCTTGAATGTCATCGGGAGTGAAACCATATTCATCAACACTGGAAAACACTTCTTCTCTCTGCAGCCTCTTTCTAAAAGAATGAGCGCGAAATGCAGCTTGGATTCGTGCAGCAGCCTGTGCTGCATTCCTAACTGCAGCCAAGGTAGGCTTTAGAGATATTTGATCCTCTGCTGAGTTGATACTTTCTTTGGAAATGCTATTTAAAGCTATTTCTGCCTCCACGTCAGCTGAGCCTTTAGAGAACTCATTTTCTTCAATAGTGAGGGAAGATAGATGACTAGTTAGCGCCACTTCTGACAGATAGCCAGCAAGTCCCTTGTGCCCATTAAGTTCCGCAATGTAAGCTGGATTTCTCCCAGTAGGATCATGGGAACTAGGATCAGTTACAGCCCCAGCAGATGCGCCAGATGCAATTAGAGCTGCAACCATTTTTTCCCTGTCATGTACAGGAGGATATATAATGTCATTGATAAGGTAGTAAGTCCACTGTTTCAGATATAATCGGCAAATACTTAACATCAGAAAACCCAGAGAAAATGAACTTCACATGGATAATAACTGAAAGACAGAAAGAGTATCTGAACAGGATAATCAACAAAGTTGCATTTTCTCTGCCTATGTTTTGAACTCCAGCCCTGCTGACAGAGTTACAACAAGCATAAAAAACTTTGGGTAAAGTACAAACCCTAAAAGTTGAAAAAGAAAAGGCAATCAACTGAGGTAGACAAGAATGACGTACATCTAGAATAAAGAACCTATCACAAATACAGGAAAATACATTCAACATGCTTGAACTTGGCCACAAATGTTCAGAATTTACCCTTTTTTCACAAATAACTCAGAATTACCTTCCAAATTTTGCAGCCCAGTGAAGAGCAGTCCACCCATTGATGTCGCGGAAGTTTATACCCACTCCACATCCCAGAATTGGGTTCAAAGCCCATTCGTAACCCAAACCAGCAATCATGTGTATTATTCCTTGTTCTTTTCTGGACAGGGAACAGTGCCCACTGCTTCCGCTTGTGGTCAACAATCTTGACGCAAGCCACTGCTGCAACTTGTCTTTCAGAAGTTGTTCTAACACCCAGTCAAGGGTGCCAGATGTAGTCCCACCACCAAGTAGTAGAGATTCTATTATTTGACCCCATGAATCATCATCACTGTTTTGTTTACTTGATAAATTACTTCCCCAATCATTGTTCTCTCCTTCCTTGGAAGATGTATTTGATATGAGCATCTCAACTAATTTGACAAGCAGTAACAGTTCCTCAGTACTTCTAGTTGTTTCTCCTTCATGTTTGTCAAAACGTGCAAAAATGTTACTCTTATCACGGTACTCAAATTCTCTAATCTCACTGCATGATTCTCGATTCCCAGAAGTAATACAAAGGGATACCTTCCCTGAAGGATGGGGAGGGGCCAGACAACATAGAACACCATCCTGGATAATCTGCACAGGAACTTCAACATTGCCAAACATACAGCGCCAAGCACAGTCTCCTGGATTGCAGAGGAAAGTTCCAACGATAATCACCTGCAACAGAAACAGTGTCGTCCGATCAGTAATAAGAATCCCAACACGAGTTCACTCACTTTGTAAGCAACGGAATTTCTGAATGCAGAATATGAAACATCACACGGAAAATCAATCTACTCCTAAGCACTCCACCACCAATCCAGGATTTAGATGAAGGAAAAAGAAAAGGGAAGAGGTATTCAATTACTTCATACCAAGGAACAATTCAAAATTTATGGAGATATAATAGCAGAAGTTTAGCCCCATGTCATGTAGCATGCGGACAACCAAGATGCTAAAACATGCAACAAGCAAAGACCAGAGCTTCAAAAAAAAGGTTACATAATCAGGACCATGTGGAAGATACCTTAGTAGAATCCTCACTGAAACCCCACTCTGGAGACATTTCGCGAATAGTAAATCTTTGTAATTGGGGAACTGTGCAGGTCGAATCTGCCATAACAGGAACCGTAAGGCTGGTGTCAAGTAACATTGAGGACAAATCCACAGTGGAAGAGCACAGTTGAGAGGAAGATGATGGAATATACAGCTCTTTGACAGCTCCAGTTCCAAGCCCAAAAGCTGACAGAAAACAATGTCGGAATGGTGGGGAGTTATTGTCAAGTTGTTTAGAAAGTGAGGTGCTAATAATTGACAAAAAAAATAATGTAGCACATATGATAAAGCAGAATATGATTCTAGCCTTCCAGGCAAGCTGCTCAGTAAGACGACTTAAGACACAAATAAGATTAGTAGTTCGAGGGTAACACCGGGAGTGCCCTCCTAATCAATGTGCACTTTTCAGGGAACATTTTGGATTTGGAAGGGAGAGGGAGTGTAGGACACTGTGGAAATGCGCATTCTATGGTGAATTTGGCTAGAAAGAATTGCTCGGTTTAGATGATGATTTTCATTCTACAGACAACCTTTGGGAAAGAGAGACAGTTTTGGCCTCCCTATCCGCCAAATCACTTAGTTGTGTAACTACTATTAAGAGGATTTCTTATATGCTTTGTTGATTCTTCAAAAAAAAAAACTAATAAAAAATTAGCTTTATGATTAAAGCTATATTGTTGTTGCTGTAAAACAATTTTTAAAAAAAAAAAAGAGAAGAAGAAGACAAAAAGTTAGCAGTTCATGTCATGATCGAGAGGACTTTGGAAGGTAGATTAAATAAAGTCAAATCACAAACAGACCTTCTAGCTTAGATCCAGAAAGAACGGTCCTTTACATATACCATTTTCATGCCTCTATCCTATGCCAACTATAAGTGAAGCTGTAGAAATCATTTCACACTGTCAAATAAAAAAGCTCATCGTTCCCATGTTTGTAATCTTAACTCGTTAGGGTTGTAATTTTGACCAGAAGATTTAAACAAATAACAGACAAGTAGACTTATTTATGAAATTTCTTGTAACTCTACCACCAAAAGGATGATTCTGAAGACTGGATCCTTGTAATCTTGACGAAATGAATGCAATGTAAAACATTGTGATTGAATCGCTATAACTTTTGTCCTGGAGGCACAAAAAATGACTACTATTTGTCATCGAACAAAAAAATTGAGGCATACAATGAACCAATTATTTTTTGAGGGTGTAATATGCTACCACCCTCAAAACAATGCTACGATACCAAGCAAAGACTCCATTCATAAATCACCCGAACGAACATGATTAAGAGGTCACTTTTATAATACTGAATAGCAATAAAGCGTACCTGCATCTTGTTGTTTTGAAAGACCATTTGAATGAAATGAAACTCCGGAATATTCATTAAAAGATGCACCATTCAACGCACTGTAATCATCTTCATTTAAAGCAGGATTATCAATTGGAGTATAATCTTTCAAGTTGTCATCATCCAAGCTTAGTTGCGCCTCTAGTCTACGCAGTGCCTGGCTCATATCATCATTGGTTGACACTTGTGGATACACAGCTTCACTCGACTGATTAAAGTATTCGACTCCTTTCCCCACAGAAGCATCTGAACAAACCTCTACAGAACCTGGACTCGAATAGTTAGTGTATGATTCCCGGAAGTCACTCACAGAAACTGAGGCTGAGTTTTGCATAGTGTAAGTGCTGGGACTCGGACTGTAAGTCGAAGAGATCCCTGCTGATACTTCCGCTATGGAACCAGAGCTATATTTACCCTGAAAGATATCAATGCCGTTATTGCTTTTTTGAGAACCATGGGAACTTATAGGCTCAAATTGTTCGCAGCATATCCAGGAAGGGGGGGCGGGAGAGAGAAAAATTAAGGAAGACGAGGGAAAGGAAGATATTCAGGCCAGCTCAATTTGTTCGCAGAAGCTAACTGAAGCTAGAGAGATTAATTACTATTACAACAGTCGCATGCACGCTAGCACCAACTATATCCTGCCCTGGTAGTCAGGGAACAAAAGGGGAACGGAAACCGAAAGGATCAATGAAAAATTCTAACTGGATAAATATATTCAGCACAAATGAAACGTTATAGTAGCACATGCAACATTCACACGTAAGAAAACATGACGCTGAAGTCAGTAAGTCACAAAGTGTTTGAAAGTCAAGTATCTTTTTTATTTATGGAAAAACATATAACTCAAGTTCACCTAAAGAATGAGTGAAAAGAGTTCCGTCCAACAGCATAGGCCTAAGTAAGGGCTATAAATTTTAAAGTAGAAGTACACTTTTAAGGGCTAGGTTTCCAAGATGTAACCACTGTTATTGAATAGGGTTGAAGGAAACAACAATTTATCCGGTGAATGACAGCCTTTGTGAGCACAAATTGTAAGTCAACACTGCTTCTCAGCTTACCTCATTAATTTCTCTGTAATGCACGAGAACAATATGCTCATACGCCCTACAGAAGAAAGTCTCAAATTATAAGATTACATACAACTTCTTGGATTAGCTTTTTCAATTGCCAAAAGAAAAAAATTACTTCCATAAAATTCAAACAGGAAAAGAAAGGAACAGCAAAGTATAAGAAGTTTATGGCGGACGTGGCACAAATGACAAAACAGATTAATGTATCACATATCAGAATATAAAAGCAGAACTCACGGATCCAACATCCAGTAGCTTCGCCTTTGAAAACTGGGATGATCCTCTCCATGCGCATAGTAGCAATTTAAAGCTTCAGCATTTCCAACCTAAACATGTACATATTGATATCATGACCACTTGAAACCAAGATCAGATATGTAAAATAACACTAGGTAAGTTGGTAAAAGATGTAGCGGAAGTCGTGTAATGTTAAAGTGGAAAGACACAGGCTGCACAGCACGTCACCAAGTATTCAACAATATTGAAAGGGTGTGACAACCTTACATAGCAGAAAGCAACCCAAACAACCAGACAAACCTTAAGTCGTTCATGCGCTTCCCCAACTGTTCGCCCATCCTTTTTCTTCCGCCAATTGTGACCATCTTTACGAAAAAACCTAAGAACTCTTTTGTTGAACAGAAATAAAGAACCACCTGAGAGAGAAAACCCAAATTCGTGACGTTGTTGTATCTGGACTCTGGTACTAAGAACGAAGCTATGAATTTACAACTTACTTGGTGGCTTTTGAGGAGCCTCCTGCGTAATCTGATAGTTCTCATGATTTTGTAATATAAAAAGCACCTCTACAGGTTTTAGCCATCGTGTCTGAGCTTCTTGTACCAGTTGATTAATATCATATCCTGAAATGTTCAAAAGGAATCATCAGATAGTATCATAGCATCCATCAACAATTCAGAGACACACAGAATCAGAGTGAACATATCAAGAGGACAGGAATACAGGACTCCTCCAGTCAGATATATACAAACTAACCCATTTTGGCAGAATCTCTGTAAAACTACAGCTTTCTAAAATCCCGTCACCTAAGCATGGAGGTCTAATATGTCTTGTTTAGCGTGTTATATTTAAAGTTTCATATAGTGATAGCAAAAGGCCACGGGATCACTATTCAGGTACCCCTGAAAATCCGAGGGTTAATGCTTTGTACCCCAAAGACAGCAACCCCAATGACTAATATTTCCAGATCATCTATCTTCTATCCTAGGTTCTCCAAGATGTTGTCAAGCTCACGCAACACAGTAAAAAATTGCTCTTGAATTCTCCATGATGACCTTAAGATTGGATCTCACTCAAGTAGTTCATGATACATGGGTTGTTTCCCCTAATAAACCTCAAAACTTTCACTTTAAAGGGGTATTCCTAGTCCTAGTCCTAAGCCTAAGCCTACCTTAATAGTGATGTGACTTGTGAGAGGCATTACATAATCAATCAGATGCCCTCACAGTCCCAACTCAACTATCACATTGCATTCTTTTTTATTTTTTATAAGTCACATACTGCATTCTTATTCAAACTATCATCTCGACAGCCAATCCAGAGCAAAGCTCTAATACCAAACAATTTCCTTAATCTTAACAACTTATTCCAACCCATTAAAAAGTTCCAATCTTCAAGCTAGTTCACCAATTAATCAACTCAAATGAAGCTTCATAAGGCAAAGTTCCATATGACTGTAAGGTCATCAAATAACTTACAACACCAACCCCTCGAATTCTTGCTTCATACATACTAGTTTACTAATACAATCCACTCCAAAACCTAAGGTTGCACACATCCTAACCTCCTCAAATTCGATGTGAAACAGGATTCTTCTGGTTGGTTTTCAATTCTTGAACATTTCCTGACTCTACTCACCTTCAAACACAACTATCACATTGCATTGTAATTCAAACTATCATCTCGACAGCCAATCCAGAACAAAGCTCCAATACCAAACATTTCATGCATCTTAACAACTAATTCCAACCCCTTAAAAAGATCCAATCTTCAAGCTAGTTCACCTATCAATCAACTCAAATGAAGCTTCATTAGGCAAAGCTCTCCATATGTCCAAAAGGTCATTAATTCACTTACAACACCAACCCCTCGAATTCTTGCTTCATACACCCTAGTTGACCAATACAATTCACTCCAAAACCTAAGGTTGCACACATCCTAACTTCCTCAAATTTGATCAATAGTTCTGGTTGGTTTTCAGTTCTTGAACATTTTCTGACTTTACTCACCTACAAACACAACTATCACATTGCATTCTAACTCAAATTATCATCTTGACAGCCAATCAAGAGCCAGGCTCTAATACTAAACATTTCATGCATCTTAACAACTAATTCCAACCCATTAAAAAAGTTCCAATCTTCAAACTAGTTCACCAATCAATCAACTGAAATGAAGCTTCATAAGGCAAATTTCCATATGTCTAAAAGGTCATTAAATAACTTACAACACCAATCTCTCGAATTCTTGCATCATACACCCTACTTGGTATTTCAATTCTTGAACATTTTCTAACTCTACTGACCTCCAAACACAATACCAAGTATAAAACTCAATCACCAACCAATCAATAAAAGGTAAAAGCATTCTTGATTAACAAACTAACAGCATATGACAACAAGTTTGACAAATTCATATACATATTGACAATCAAGAATGACAACAAATCAAGATAAATTAATCCACACAAACAACCAAGCCACAAGAAACTAACTTTGCAATTGAAAAAATCAAGAAAATGTATAAAGAACCAAAATTTACTCACCAGACTGCATGATTTCAACTTTGGAGAACAACCCTTTTCATAAAACTGCCTAACAAACAAAACCCAGAAAGCAAAACTCCTAATTCTAACAAAAGTCAAATGTCACTCTCAGATCTCTCTCTCTGTCTTTCTTTTAAAAGTTCAGCAGTGTCAAGACAAGACTGAGAAAATAAAGAGTGGCAAAGAGAGTTGACTAAGCAAGTGAAAAGCCGCCTCGTGTGGGAAATGAGAGAGCCTATATTATCCTAGTACAGTATATTTATAGAGTTGTGTAGTAAAGTGTAGGAGAGAGAATGGAGTCGAAGGAGAAGGAAAGAAACTTCTGCAGAAACAGGAGTGTCTTATATGATTGACAGATTGACCTCAATAAAGGTTGTGACTTGTGAGGTGTTTACTGTTTAGTACATCGTATGAGATGATGACTTGGCAAAATTTGTCTAAGTTCTGTTTATTTTTTTCTATAAATTTTTTTTGAGAGAATTTATTATTAGTATTTTTGGAAGGACAAGATTAGTAGATAAAATCATAATTCATATCTGGGGGAATATGAATTTGGTATGTGATCTTTTGGATCTACTTGTCCAATGAATCGAACCAAGAAGAATGAATTAATATACTCCGTACCTATTGATGTACAACAAGTCAACAAGTCTTTGATACACTTTACAAATAACATCATATGTAAATTTACACAGGGTGTATTTAAAATTAATGATTGATGCAATAGTACGTACGTATAGGTTATAGTTTATAGAGTTATGCAAAGTGTCGCCCAAAGTGTTATGTCATGCATTTTTGGCTTATAAGGAAAGTTGGATTTTGATGAGATGAGTTTGTTTTGGTCAAAGAAATGGAGTTGGCAATCTAATACAATCAAATCATTCATGGGCAAGGATAGATACCCCAGCATGATCATCTTTTGAAGTCTTTGTTTAATTTTTGTTTTGGTATTTTAATCAAATCTTTGTACTTACATGTTTTGTTGAAATGTTGGGTAGTATCATAATATATGCTAATTTAGTTGACTATGAAGTATCATAGTGGATGTTCATTTTAAATAAAAGATGCTAACCAAGAAAAACAAATAAAAACGCCGCAAAAAGGAGTACAAGCATAAACGGAGAGAGTATCAATGTATCATTCTATATATTAATACTGAATAAGAAATGGCTTGGAGGTGCACACATACAGCTTTAGCTTAACACATATGGTCCTGTTTGGGTAATTAGCAGATATGAGAAGCAGATAGCAGATTTGAGATTTATGTGAGAGAGAAAATAACAAAATAAGAAAAGAGCAGATTCAATGGCAGATTGATGTGAGACATAAAAAGACGAGATATGCCAAAAAAAGAGCAGATAGCAGATTTGTCAAACACTCCCATAGGAGACTATAACTACATTTTGGCCTTTATGAGTTTCATATCAAAACCAATTGACAATATGGGTTTATACAAGTTATTAGTCTACTCTCTATGTATTGCGGGACAATATTTCCATCACTGCAGCCTTTCTAGAGTTCAATTGTTACTTTGAACCCCCTCGGCCTCTAACAACTAAACTTGATAACTCAATTTTCTATAACTAGAAGTTTGGTGCATGTATTAGAGCCCCGGGCATTAGTTTACTTTATCATTATATTAGCTCTACTTTGTCGTATCTTCATGCTATTGGAATTACATTATTAGTGAAAAAAAGTCAGTCATCAGTAATGGCTAACAGGATGAGTAGTCAAAAGTAAGCTAGTAGTTCACGTCCTTGAAAAATTTTCCTAGTATATTCTTTTGCCAAATGTGATAAACATGCACTACCACGAGATAAATATCAACGATTATGAAAATGAATAATTTACCCATTTAAAGTGGTACACCTGCACATCACCTACGCTACGGGATGATTGCATTTGCATGTTACCACAAGAAAGTTACAACCGAACCTGCCGGTGGATGCTGGCATGAGACAAAGTAATCAAAAGCTTGTCGTTAAATTATTATTTAGAGACAAACACCCAAATGACATCCTCTAGGACCTCCACTATGCTAATCAGCTAATATGCTTTGCCACAATTGATAACATGAAGAAAATATTTTCTGATTTTGTCTTATGTTTGAGGGGACCAAATGTGCAAATGCAATGTGCGTATATTTTCTAGTCCGGACCACGAACGGACTTGACCTCAAGGTGATTAGAGACTAATAGAGACTAGAGAGTTTGTTAACTTGTTATTAAGAGGGTCCAATCAAGGCCTGTAGATTTGAGCAATTCATGTTTTGGGCTTCACTTCTCAGTCTTATGTATGTGCAATACAGCCCAAGTTTATTATCGGCCTTGGTACGTTACTACTTGTGACTTGTAAATTATACATAGGAGTTAGGAGTTAAGGGCATCATTATTGGATATAGTGAACAAATTCTCAAGTGAGTCTCAAACATGTAAATTTCAACTTAAAACTCTTATGACACTCTCGATATTACTGGTTGTATTTACTTGATACTCTTAAATAATCTCAACTTTTACATTTTATTATATTTAATCTTTATAAAAAGAATAGAAATATTAATTTTGAGTCTCACATTGGGTATTTTATTCCAAATACCCACCTTTATACTTTCACAAAATCTCAAGCAATGTTTTTCTTTCCCCCCCTCAAAAAAAGTCTCAAGCAATGGGACCCACATTATTGGTGATTTTGTAGAGTTTTATCATGAGTGTGCACATGAGACTCTATAAAGTATGTCCACTAATGTTGCCCTAAGGAGTTAAGAGTTGAGGAGAGATCAGGTTACATAAAGAACTTACTATTTTTTATGAACAAAGAATAAGCTCCAATACCATATTGATCATCTCGATATTGAAGTCTAATCTATAAGAAAACAAGGAAGAATCTCACCATTCCACACAAATACACAATGTTGGTAAGCCCAAAGAACATAGCCTCTTTTATATATTTTTTTTGTCTAACACAGATCATACCTTTAATCTAGACTATCGAGTTCTCATTTCGAGTTATTCTCTTTAGAACTTAACTTATGATAGATTTATTATTTTAGTTCAACTAATTATACTCCTCTCAATTTAGTCTAAGGCCATTGAAACCTAATAAAACACGGTCTAAGCAAAAGAAGAAATCCTTCTCCCCTAAGTAATTCACCACTAATTGAGTTATTGATGTAAGTGGCATAACAAGTTAACAACAATGGATACGCCATCAATTCGCACAAACCCTTTTAGTGCTTTCCTTTTTTCAATATGAAAGGTTTGTATGTATTGCCAAACTAGTAGCAGTTTATTATTCATATACTTTAGATTGCCAAAGCTTCAATTGGCTAAAAGCGTACTCAAATCAAAAGCAATTAACAAACTAATAAAGAAGGCGCTAGTCCTAAACATAGTAGTACTTATTTAAGTCAACAAGTTTTTGATACACCGGGTGAAATTGTAACGAATAATAAAACTATTGTTTAATGATTCTTAAAAGGTACTAATAGAATGTGTTGTAATGTTTTATAAAAACATTTGATTAAACAGATTCATTATTACGGTTTTTCGCCACAAGCACTTGCGTAGTACAGTTGTGTAGTTGCGTTTCATTGTTTATTTAGCCATCGTACCAATCAATTGTTCATCCACTAGAAGATCCTCTGGTTTATTCCGAATCATTTTAGTCATGCACTCTTGCTAAGTATGCGAACTATTGGAGGCTTGAAGCCACTAATCACTAGTACAAGTTATTCCACCAGTATATTATCACATTATGATCACGTGCCAAGAAGTGGCTATACAACAGTGAATCCAAGGTGACTTCATCCATGAAACCTCCAAATGTATACATCTTCTTTTCTTCCAATCAAAGTCATTTCGTCCTTTCTTTCCTAAGCACTACTACATAAACCCCTTGCCCTTCCAATTCAAGATCATCCTCAAACCATCAAGCTAAGCAACTTACACTAATCTCTGCCTTTACTTACCACTACCTACTTAATTAAGCAAATTGAAATCGAAGTCGATGGGGCACAACCATGGGCATGACTGGGGTCCAGTGTTCGTAGCCACAATCTTGTTTGTGCTACTATCACCAGGCTTGCTGTTTCAGCTGCCTGGTTGTCATAGGTGCATTGAGTTTGGGAGCTTCCGTACAGGCGGGGCTTCAATTATAATCCATTCCCTTCTCTATTTTGGCCTCATTTGCGTCTTGTTGATTGCCCTAAGCATCCACATGTATTGGGGTTGAAATTTTCATCAAGCGAGCTAGATAGGTCAACGTCTTCATCAACCATACCATGCATCTTTTGGGCAATGAATGATAATGACATTGGTCGGCTATCAATTTAACATCTTGTCTTTTTATTTTTTGGTTTCTGCTGCCAAGTGAAATGATTCACGTTGGTTAATGGCTTTTGTTGTTTTTCTTTTCAAGCTCCTTTCATTTGGTGTAACCATGTGACCATATGATCAGCATATTGAATTGGTTCGCACGTGAAATTAATGATCATTCCTAGTTTCTTTATGTTTATAAATCACATGTTTGAATTTGTCCGTCACATATTTTGTTGTCTGCCCTTTCTCTTGGTAAACAGTTCAGACATATCCTCTTTGAACTAATTGCGCGAATGTTATTGATCAACCTTCTTGTATCATAAGCTGGAGACTATGGGCGTTATTTCGATTTCAGTACGTTTTTACTTTTGACAAGCGGCCTGCTAATGCTAGCCAATTCAACGGATCAGAAAGCAATTGACCTAATTAATCATTAGCTAGCAAATCGCCGCCAAAAAATTCAACGAACTTGAACTTGAACGCAAATGATAAGTAAATATTGCGTGTAATGATCAAACCAGATAGGTAGAGTGATTAGTGACCAAAATAATAAGATTTCTAGCTATAAAAAAGTAACGGGTAACTACTATCTATGAGGTTCAAGTATTAGTGTCAATACATCAGTCATCAACTCATATCCCAACGTTAGTTAGTTTCACTATCTATCTAGCTGGTTTATGAATTAGGCAATTAGCTACTAAACCGGTTTCATGATCAGCTAGTACATCAAGACTAATTTTGCATAAATGACATACAAATTAAATATAGAACCCAACCTGTGGGTCTTGGGATGCAAGGGATCGGAACAATAGGCACTGCATGTTAGTTCTTGCATATGAAAATGATTATAATTAAGTTTTTGAGCTTTCAATTCAAATCATTGTAGGAGTTTTTCATTCGATGAGTTGAAGAGTGTTCTTTTTACTTTATAACTACAATTCAGTTAAATTAAGCTCAGACTTCTATCATTATTGAAACGATAAAAAATTACTCCGTAGTATACTCATCACTAGCTACTATAAGTTCCAAAGATGCATATGAGATATGATTAATTTTCTAACATTCCCGCATAGAGCAACAACACGAACTTAAAGGCAAGGGCTTGTTTGGTAGGTTGATCTAGTATGTTCGTTGACTAAATTAGATTCATCTTGATTAGAAATCGTCAAATTAAACACTCGAACTAGGCAAATATGACATGTATCTGCATTGTTCCTTCCAATGAGATCCTCTAAGGAGCTGATTCATCCATTGGTTGGAAAAGAATGCCAAAATCAATAAGTAATTAATGAAGACACGAATTATTATATTTGCTCTAAGTTTTGCGATTTTTCTCAAAATATATACGATTACACTGAAAAGAGGTCCACATCAATTGCAATCTACTCTGATTACTAGCAATAATTGATCAGTAATAATATTCACAAATAATAACCAAAAGTTAACATCACAAAAGGCACGTAGCACTAGCTTAGTGGTATCTCCCAAGACTTGATGTCTAAGACTTCTCAATTTGGCCGGTTTCCCCCTCTTCCTCCACTAACACATATACCTTTCTTCCCCGGCACAAATGCTTAAAATTCTAAATGACCTAAACAAGCTAAGCTTATAACAATATATAACCATTGTATTTGTACGTAGGAGCTCAATTGACATCTATTTCCAATTTTCCATACAACCATACAGCGAGAAACAAGCTAAGAAAAGCAGAGCAACAAGAGCAAGATCATGGCAGATTGGGGGCCAGTGGTGATCGCGCTCGTGCTGTTTATACTGCTGAGTCCAGGGCTGCTGTGCCAGATACCAGGAAACGGGAGAATGATAGGGTTTGCTACCATGCAGACGAGTGGTCTTTCAATTTTGGTTCATGCTATCATCTATTTTGGTCTCATTACCATCTTTCTCATTGCCATTGGTGTCCACATTTACACTGGATAAGGCTGGTTCCAAGATGTACAAGTAATTTTGATTGTCTCCTCTATTTATGTCTTGTGGTTATATTGATAGTTTGTTGTCGGTTTGTCACGTCGTGACTTGATTTGTGTCACAAAGAAATATATAAAAAATCATAACGTGATGGGTTTGGCATTGTTTATTTCGTTGCGCCATTAAGATCTATGACGATCAATTCAGTCCAGGAGGATGGGAAGTTGGGAACACCATAGTCCATATATACACTAGAAGAAGTCTACAACTTCCATCCTGCGTACTTTTCTTTTCCATATTTGCTACCCTAGCCTCTCTATTTGCAGTTTGTACTGTTTTAGTCCAATTGAATTGATATTGGCAATTGCATTCCTGTTGGGTAGGATTTATGCTAGCTAGGGTGACTGAAATGCCATAGACAGTGGGTTGGTTTTTGTCCTTCTACAAGAGATATTTGACACATGTAAACGATCAGCACCTATATAAACCACTCAAAAATCAAAATACATTGCTATAGTAATGAAATGCCATGGACAGGGTCGGTTTTTGTCCTACAGGAGATATTTGACAGATGTAATCACTAATCAGCACTATAATCCACTCAAAACACATGCAATGTCCTAATTTTAGCACCATAACTATCTGTTAGGTTTGGTTTATATGATGGTTTATATGAATAGCATGAATACAGCATCGCTTAATTTGACAATCACGACCGTTAAAAATCCAGACACATAAACTGGAAACATACTATTAGCATCGGAACAATGCATCAGCAACTGCATTAAGATATCAACTTGTAGTGTACCAGGGTAATAGAAGATAGGGAAGTCGAGGGTGTGAGAAACCAAATTAATGACTGCTTTCTTTGTGGAGGAAAATTTGTGTAAAAGCGTTTAAAACTGGATATGAGGAATCATTATTGATTATCCGAGACTCCAAGGGGTCGTTATTGTTTACTCGGGTCATTAATGACTACCCATGGATCAATAATATCCTCTTCCACAAAAAAAATAAAATTATAAAAATAATAGTAATTCGTATTAGACAAATCGGAACAGAGAGGTTCTGTCTTCAATTCTCTTCCATTTCTCAGAATATAAGATTGAAGACAAGCATACAGATCATAGTGCTCCAAGGGAATAATTTACACGTTTTGGGAATGTCATTTGGTGAAAGTAATATGTTCATAATACGAAAAGAAACAATTAACCATAAGGGAACTTGTACATTTCTCAAAATCTAGGTATACCACCCCATATGTAGGTACTCCCCAAACCCAGAAAGCATTTGGTAGTCCTCCCGAATGCAAAAGTCTTATCCACATGTACTAGTACAGACCGTTTATCCAGCAAGTTAGGTAGCACTAGGGTGCATAGCAACTTAGCAAGTCCCTTGAAATCAATTTAGAGAGTTGATGGGGAGCTAATAGTACCCATCATTTTTCAGTACAGCGGCGTCTCTCTGACTGTTCCTCCATCTTTACAAAAACTTCCAGGCTGCATTGTAAAAAAACAAAAGATTAAAAACAAGTAGTATCACCACTTCAACAGCAAGGTATGGACAAAATATGTGAATGACAAATAGAACCAAGCAACACCAGAAGCACAATACAGCAACTCTCCTAATCAGGAGAGACGGGACATTACTCTACCTACTCCGCAATTTGGTAGGAGGTAGTTGAGATAGCAGAATTACAAAGGACACATCTTGAGGTTTATATCAAGATTAGTCGCAATCACATTACACAGAGCAGAGAATCACAAACAAAAATCTCTCTTCCAGTTTACTACTAATAGGCCAAGGTTTGAAAGAAAAAAAACACCATCGCGAAATATGTTTTGAAATATCTGGTCACATGAATAACTTCATATCTGATAGTGATCTACACATCCTTTCCATGTCTGATTGATATACTACAATTTATTGATTCAGGTAGGAGTCCCCAGTACATCCCCCAAAACAGCAGCCTAGTAGCCTACCAAACAGATTAACCTGGAGACCCAAAATAACGACCTCAGAAGAACAATTTCCAAAACTGTACCATTTACTCTACAAATCCACGGATATTCAAACAATCTACAGAATCTCAGGACAAGTAAAGAAATATAATTGTTCAATTAATAAGACAGATAGTTTATACTTCAGCTCAAGGGAGGGAATTGACAGCATGCTAGTGAAATACAACAGTTTAGTATCGCACACCATCAGATAAACCGTCACTTCAAGTTCAAAAAATTACTCTCAAATAAAATGTTCTACTAGCAGTCGGATACCCAAAGAAAATTCAGAGGATTATATGACTCAACCGAACCCCTGCCAAAACACACGATGATTTTCATACAACCAACAAAATTAACAAGCACTCTGAGCTCTGACCTTGGAAGAAGAAGAATAAAAGAATAATAATTTTTCATATAGGTTGCTCGAGAGAATCTGGCAGACCAAGTGAACACCAGCTACAACAGAATTATTTTGATCAAATCTCCACCTCAGACAAGAGAATAATCTTCGTCCCATCCTCGTATTATTTATCTATAGATTATATTGATTAAGTCATACTACTGAATAATTTCCGTCCTATCCTGTATTATTACACGCAAAAACAGCCGAAACCAACAAAATCACGGCCAAATCAAGCAAGATATCCACAACTGCTATTGCATTCAAATATTTCAATCTCAAAACTCCCTCACACCAACTCCTTTACTCTTTTCTGATCCAGTTCACATCAGGCAAACACTTTGAATCAAAATATACCCGCTTTATATGAACTCAATGATCAAATATCCCCTATACCAATAACATAACCCTCAATCATCAAGACAAAATTCAAACAAGAACCAAAGAACCAAAATCCAATGACAAAATGTCACAAGATTCCACTAGAAGTCACCCATTATGCTGACAAACACAATTTCCACATATTCCCCACCAATAACATCACTTTCATCATTAAATCCCCCCAATAGCATCACTGTCCAATGTCCATACAGAGAGACATATAATTGAATTACAATACACGCCAACATGTCCAATAATTATTCCACAAGCAAAGAAAAGAAAAAGACTTTCTTCAACCAATATTATCACCAATCAAACAGACAACAAAAAAATTCACCAAGACAGAAATTGCATGGTAAATTACGCAAATACCCATTTCACTAAACATTAAAAAGATCAAACCTTTTCATCAACAACACCACCAATACAAAACTCAAAACTAAACCAAATTTAGAAACAAAAAATACATTACAAACAAGAAAGATTATAACAATAAAAATAAAAGAACTAATTACCATAGAAATAGAAATTGTATGGTAAATTACGCAAATACCCATTTCACCAATCATCAAAAAGATCAAACCTTTTCTTCATCAACAACCAAAACACATCATCAACAACAATACAAAACTCAAAACTGACCATTGTCATGGTAAATTACGCAAATACCCATATCACCAATCATTAAAAAGATCAAACCTTTTCATAATCAACAACTAAAACCTCAAGAATACAAATACAAAACACAAAACTGAACCAAATTTGAAAGTAAAAAATGAATTACAAACAACAAAGATGATAATAACAACAACAAATATAAAAGAATTGTACCTGAGATGTCTTTCCTGGGGGAAGAAGGCGAAGGAGAGGCAGTAGCATAGCAAAGAAAAGCGCGGCCAAGAACCGAAACACTCGTGACAAACCCAACAAAGTAAAAAACCATAACCAAACCAATCACCCAAGGCAACAACATAAACCCAATGAAAAACGTCACTGAGCCACACAACATAAGAGCCAAAGATATCCCCAGCATCAACGACGCAAATCCCGCCGGAGTTATCGCCGGAAGTTGCGATCTCCGGCGACCCATCACCACCGCCGCCGGCGACGGCGAAGAAATCTCCCCTGGTGAGAGGTTTACCATTGACGGAGACTTTAGGAGAGAGAGTATTAAGGATGTTAGCTCATTGAAAACTCTAGTTTGTTGTTGTTGTTGCTGTTGGTTTTGGTGATGGTGGTGAAGGTGATTATGGTGATGATGATTTTGCATCATTTTGAGAAATTGAGACTTACCCAGATGGTAAAATGGTGTGAATTGAAAAACCCAGAAAGGATTTTCGTTGATTTTGATTGTGGTGGGAGAAATTTGGAAATTTAATTGGATGATGATTTTAAAGATAGAACCCTAGAAACGTTTCGAATTTTTTTTATTTTGTTTTGTTGGAAATTGAAAGGAGAGAGAGAGAGGAGTTGGGGGAAGGAAGAGGTGTTTTAAGAGGTGGGTTGTGGAAAACGAGGTGAGAGGATAATGGGTTTTTAAAAAAAATAATTTAAAAGGAAAAAGAAAGAAAATAAGTTTGGTGTTTGGAGGTTCCAATTTTTTTGGTTTTGAGAAGAGGAAAGATAATGTAATACTGGAATTATAAAGAGATGAAAAAGAGAGGGGTCAAGTCAGCTCTCAGAGGGCTTATCTGTTTGAATTAGTTGAGTTTTTTGATGATGAATGAACAAGAAAAAGGGAAAAGTAAAGGGGACAAGAGGGGCCAAAAAGGAAAAAGGGGAAAGTGAAATAAGTTTTTTTATTATTATTAGTCGTAGTATTTTTTTATGGAATATTATTAGTATTATTTTGAGTTGTTTTGGGTGATTTTATCTGTTATTTGGGGTTTGGATAAATCTTTAAATTGTTGGATTTTGAGGTTATCTACACGCAAACGTGGAGGTGGAGGGAAGAAGACGCGGGAGATTAAAGCGAGTGAATTACACGCGATGAAAATTGTAGTTGTAGGTGTAAGTTGAAATAATTGAAAAGTCAGGTAATGTAGGGTCAGCTTGACGTGGACTCTTATCTTTGTGTACGTGTGAGGTGGAGATCTTGTGGATTGAGCTTCGAGGAGTAATTTTATAATGATGAGTTTATTATTATAAAAAAATGGTTGAATTGTTGCCTCTGTGGTGTTTGATGGATTTGATTGGGTGTGCACTGTGCAGTGTGCTGGTTGTCCATGTTGAGTTGTGTGTAATGGTGTGCAACAAAAGCAATTAAGCAACATGGTGTAGTTTTAGAGGTGAACATGATTGATGACTTCATGAGATGAACAACTATGGTCGATCCAACTCATTGCAACTTGCAATGTTTCTGCAAATAATGGTGTTGTGACATTCATGCAATTTGCAATTTGCAATTTGCAATTTGTTAGGATTGATCATTGATTAGACGATTACTGTAGTTGTTTAGCACAAGCAGGGATGGTAAATTGGTAATTGATGCGTTATAGAGCTGGTGTCATCAAATATTCAAAGTTCTACGAAGTAGTATTAGACTTCTTAGAAAATCGAGCACTTTAAAGGTCACTTTTACATCTTCGATTTCTAGGTATATCTGGTGTAAAACTTACACGGGAGTGCTTATTGTTCACACATTAATCACCTTAGTAACACCATTAGACAATTACATCAATTTGTTTGTAATTTCACCCGGTGTAAAGTTATATCTGGTGTACAAAATATTTGATGCTTTTATATAGATGCGGTTTTGCCAAAATAACAAAAGGGACAAACTATACTCCCCTATCTTAATATCTTCCAATTAATCATTTTCCTAAACAAAAACATGAGTAAAAGTTAACTCTAAAAAGATATAATAAAAAAGTTGTAGTAATCTGGTTTGATTTTAAATGGAAAGAACTTTCCGTCCACAATAAAGAGATGTCGGTCGTTAATAACGACCAAGAAAATAAACTATATAGTTCATAGAAGAGAAAATGAGCCTATGAAGTACAATTACTACCGAGAAAAAAAAACTATGTAGCACAGTACTGTTAATAAACATAAAAGTTAGAACTATCTTCCGCGTATAATCCAAGGCGACCTCTTTCAAAGCAGTAAAGATCACCTCCGTTGGGGTTATAATAGGAAATTTCTAAGTCATTGCCTACGTTGGGATTTTTGCAGGTAAATAGGAAGGATTTTGGAGATTTAAAAAAGAAAACAAAATAACACATCTTAACACATTAAAAAAAAAGATATCTCCAATCAGCAGAGACGATAATCCATGCGCATTTCAGAGCTTTCAGATGAGGTTTTCAGGTAAATTACATAATAATGTTTGAAAATCATGGGTTTGAGATGAACCATGTCACTATTGTTTAGTAAACTTTGAACGTTTCACAAAAACTTGCCTTATTTCATACATATTAGATGGAATCATTAATGATAGAAAAGAATGATTAATGATCCAAAACTTTTACGGATTAAGTCCCAGTCAACATGATCGGCAAATAGACTTGTGTTAGTGGAAAAAGATTGAGTAACCCTCCGGGTCAACGACCCACTAAATTTATGTGCCTACATCTCTCTAAAATTTATATAATCTCTTTGTTAGTTTTAGAGATAGGGGAGAGTGTTACTACCGGGTTTCTAACCCGGTGAGTCACTCTAACACTCTCCTGTGTTAGCTATGCATAAGAGATATGTATAACTGTAGAACTGACCCTATCTTTTGCAACAATTTTTTGCTGAATGGGTAGCGGTTCAATGAAAGTGAGTACGTATTATACGGAGTACAGAGTTTAATCAATGTCATGGAGTATGTGTACAGAACAGAATCTTGTTAGCTGATAGGCAGCATAGGCTTGTTAGGATAACGGAACAAGACCAAATTTGGTTAACAACAGACAACATGTATGGACTATTGGCGCTTCGAGCTTCATTACACATTGGGCTCTGTGCTAGTTGAGTTGCTGAGACATTGTTAACTTTAAGACAATAATAGACTGGCCATTGTACTTTCTGGGCTTGGTAAACGATTCTGGACTTCTGAAATCCGGACCTTGTCAAACACCTGCACCAAAATTGATGAATTAGTCTCTTTCGACTGTGTGTACTTTTTAATATTCGCTCCCTCCTAAAATGCAAGTCTTTCTCCGAAAAAATGTGTCCCACAAGGCCACAAATACCCTCAGGGCATATCGTGTAGTATCGTAGTGGTTAAGAGCGAATTACATAGGGTGTTGGAAAAATCCCTCTGTAACACAAGTCTTGGATTCGACTCCTAACTATTACGTTACACATTCCGCGATTTACCTCCTCCATGTTGACCCAGGGTAGGATGTTGTGGACGAGCGTTATCGCCTTTTGAAAATGTGTCCCTTAATTATGTCTTTTTTTTCACTGTTATCTCACACAAAAGTTCCATTCTACCTTTAAGGGAATGTATTATGTTGTCAATTAAAAAACTAATACAACAACATATTAATAAAGGGTAGGAAAAAATATACTACTTTTTACTTTTTTTACTGATTACATTGATTACATAGCTCAATAGATTGATTATATAGCCCAATCAATTATGTTTTCTTAAAATGTATGAAGTAGTTAAAAGAGAAATTCATTTTAGGACAGATATAATATGACCTCCAAAAATGCTTATTCCATTAGCATAATTTTGATGTAGTAGTTTTGGCTAAAGTGTTATTCACAGATTACTCTTTACCAAACTACTCATTTACCAAATACATTTATTAGCAAGTTTGACCAGACAATTTGACCAGACAAAATTACTATTATGAAGTAGTATGCTAACGAACTACTCTTTGTCAAACAAGGTTGTGGTTATTGTTGGTTAATGAAGGTCTTCCAACTAATACCTTAGAACTTTAACTGATAAGAGATCATTCTAAAGCATAAAATGGTTAGCAATCCCTTTATTGGATTGAACTAGATTACCCTCACTAACCTATCAACTCACTTGAATTGCTAATAAAGTGAAGTGAAAAAGAACACCCTATAGAACATTATCCTCCGCTCTCTTTAGCTTTGTTGGTGATTAGCGCATTTTTTTACCCAGAACGGTGCTTTATACAATTATACGTACATATATATACGAACGAAGTAAATGACATTTCAATTCTTTGGAGGGGCAACCAGACAGGCAGGTGAAACTGAATGAAACATTTTACTAGACATTGCAGTTGTTGCCGCACGTACGTGTTGGCAGATTGGCTTTTGCTCAATCGGTGGGCTATTTTGATGACAAGCGCGCAGCTACCAAACGGCTACCGAACAGAAGATCTGAAGAGCACTTGGAATTTACAGATGGCCCGTAACTCTATTTCAGAGACACTTGTCGTTAAAAATCCCGTAATTGCCACGCTCTCATGACTAAAAACGAGCCTAAAATAAACCCAAATTAAAAAGAGATTAAACTCTATAGGTGTCTGTCTTTTCTTAGGTCAAGTGTCTAACTCTACTTCAATCTATTGCCACTTTATAGGAATCATTTCTTTGAGAGGTAACAGTGCAATAAATTTATATAATATCTTCCCTAACCCATGCTTGCATAAAGCAAGCTTTGCGAATTGCGCCTCTTCCTGTCTCTTGATAAAAGGGAGCAAATGTACTTTCTTTTCATCCCTTTCGTCCTCTCTTCTATTCATATCAGGCGTGATATTCAAAAGAGACACACTCGATCTTGATAAACTATTGTTAAGCATATCACTTACATGCGTTCATCTGCACTTAGCTCGTGAAAGTGAAGATACACGTATAATTGTACCGTTCTAATGAGTATACGTAAACAATTGGGCTAGTAATATATATATATATACTCGTGATAAAAGTTTGATCAATTGGTTAGTTCGGTTTGTTGTATCATATCATGCATACGAGTAAGTGAAACGTAACAGCTTTAACTTTGAATGGAATGTAACCTTTCATTGTTTATGATTTCGGCTACACACAAAAAAGGTGACCTTTTTCAGTGTTCGGTTTTTATTTTTAGATTGTGATGCCAGAGTTTGCCCGCCACCTTCAAGCAATGACATGCGAGTACAATAACTATTTTTTGAGCTTAATTTGAAGCTCCTATTAACAGTTGGCGGCTTGGCGCCCTCACATAGCTTTTTACTGTAAGTGTTTCCTCTTCCTGCCTAACATTAACAACTAACTTATGCTTTATGATTAATATTCCCTCAATTTAATACGTTGTAATTCTTTTACAATAGAGTTTCATCTACATAAATTAAATTAAGGTTCACGTCTGAATGGTGACTCATTTTTGCATAATATCTAGTAGTCTAGTACGGTCCAATTTACAAGTTGAGTTTGGTTTACATTTTCTTTCTAATGAACGGCAACTAATTTATGCGTATTCTGATGTTGATGCTCTTCATATGTCCACTTGTCAAGCACTGACGCGTAATGCAATGAAATGTTTCTCAGGGAACGAACGAAATAGGAGTAGCAAATAGGAACGACAACAAACGAAATTAAAGAAATACGTAGTGGCTCAGTGCACTTCCACTATGCTGACATCCAAAATTCCAAATATCCAAATATCCAATGATACAGTATCAAAAAAAAAGTGAACTACTTTACTTGGTGACGAACACGACCTGACGTGTCACTGTGCCGATTTAGGGGTTAACTTCAAAAAAAAAAAGTGAGTTCAATTATTAGAAGTTAATAGTTAATTTCGGTTCAGTTAGTTTATTAGTTAGTTTATTTCAGCTTAATTCTTTAGCTCAATTATTTTGCTTCTAAGAAGTCATTTCTCAATTCTTTTGATAGGAAAAAGTCATTTTAATTTCTTTTGATCGTAAAAGTTTGTGACACGATATTTATTTATAAGTCTCTTTATATTGTTGCAAAGATCTCACTATATAGTTAGCTAGTTTAACAAAGTCTAATAATGTTATAATTTTAATAAATAATTGTGTGTCAAACACTAAACAAAGTTTCAACTCATCAAATTTTATTTTATTTTTATATTAAATCTCAAGTGCAGTCTTTGGATATCCTCTATTCATCTCAAACAATTTGCATTATTTTCTTTTCGTGCTCTTCAATTTCGGTCAATATGCCTCTTTGGCCATTTATTTTCAAAAAAAAGAGAGGAAAATACAGAGTTTAAAATTAGTTATACATGTCAAAATGAGAAAGTATGAAATCATGGCTACTAATGAAACTCTTTTTTATGGACATGGCTAACATAATGAAACTAATTTCACACGATTCAATATATTGTTTCTCAAATATTTGAAGTTAACGCAAATAGATATTCCTTCATAAAGTAAACATATATTTGATCTTTAATTTGGAGACTTTAATCTGATTTTGGATGGAGCTAATAACGAATACTATGTTTGTTCCATTTCTTAGAGCATGTTCTTTAAAACTGAACTTTACTAAACTGAACCGGAGAAACTACTTTTACTCAATCACTTATCAAAACCCTAACAATATTATACATTTACGAAACTAAATGGTGAGAACTTTCCTATGATAACGTGATGTATTAATAATTACGAATGGATATCGAGATCAAAACTTAATAAATTCGCAAGCTGCTAGCTAAACTGAACTATTTGTCATCATCAAGGATCAAGGAACAAAATTAACGGCTCAGGCCCGTCTATCTTTTTTGTCTATCTGTTTTTTCCTTTGCACGTACAGTTCAAAAGAGTGAGTAGTTTGAAATATTTAGTTTTGTTTACTTCACGTACTAGCTAAATATTATTTGTATGATTCTTGAACACTTACCAACTACTAAAGGGTATGACCTTTAACATGAGCTATTGGAGGATGATTACTATTAGAGTGTAAAGATTGTTACTAGCTATAAGTAGTAGTCTTCGCATCTAATGGTTTAGTATGTCTAATGTGTTTCTTTTTAGCATGTAATGGTTTCTGTAGGGTTAGTGTTGTCCTGTCTGCATATATTTGCGCTTTATTTATGCTTAACATCTTTACAACTTTGGTATTAATGATTATGTAAGATTAAATTGAGTTTTTAAAAAGTTTTTTCTTATAGTGGCTAATAGGTCCTCGTAAAGGTATCTTGTGGGTCTTTATGAAAACATCCTTCTTTGGGGTAAGACTGAGTACATTAGACCTCCTCGAGTACTACCCATCTGAATGGGATAACATTGAGTTGTTGTCGTAATTGTGGTTATTATTCCACGTTTGTTTGATACTACTTATCATGTTTCTTGATACTTCTTCCACTACCTATTATTGTCGAGTTTCAGGAAAATGTCTCGCAATTAGCAGCAAACTAGGGTTGTGCACCGGTCCAGAATCAGACTGGATCACACAGGAACAATTTTGGACAGCCTTTTTTGAGAACTAGAATCGGAGAACGGGACGGGTCGGAAAAACTCGAATGAATCTGATAAATCATAAAATGCTATTTTTTTAAAAGCTTATTAATAATATTACACATAAATAAATAAAAAAAAGTACAGTCAAAAACTGGAGACTGAAATTGACTAAATAGACCCAGACCAGAATTCACACCCGGATTTTTTTCAGCTGTTGGACCGCAGATTAGACCGAATTCGAATTGACCGGTCCAATTTAATTTTCCCGGTCCATTTTTCTTGACAGCCCTAGCTCAAACTATTTGAATTTCGTGTAAATTATTTCAATTTTAGTTTAGACGAAGCAGCTACAAATGGCTGTACTCTACACATATAAAGTGTACACCTCCTTATAAACAAGCCAACAATTTCTATGGCGAAGACCCAAACTCAAAAGGTGGGATTATAATGTACGAGCAGGGAGCATCGATTATTAACAACTCTCAACCCTCTAATTATATTGCCATTTTATTTTCAATTGAAATCACCTGAAAAAACAATATCAAAATGTTGTATTTTTGGAACGGTGGACTTGAAAGGGAGTTATACAAAAGTCAGAAAACCCGCGATCAAGCAAGCAAGTCTCGATTTCGAAGACAAAAGTCGTCCCTCCTGTATTTATGTAATCGCTGTCATTTCATGGGTCGGTACCTAAAGATCTAGGTTACTGCAGTGAACGTACTGTACATAATAAAACAAAAAAGTCCAAAAAAAAATTAAATATCCAGTCTATTTTTTTTTTGTTGAATAAATATCCAGTCTCTAGATTGCTTGCTTTTGATCCAAAAGCAGAAATCAAAATAAAATATCTAGACTAGATTGCGTCTTTCTGTCACATGTCTGTGTTTTGTCAGTGGGCACGCAAACCAAAACACAACATAGCTGAAGAATAAACAACTCACTTGCCTATAATTCTAGAAAATCTTGAAAATCCACTTGTCCTAATACCACCCACGAACCCACGTAGCTCTCTTCACTTCTGTCCTCATCACTTCTTTCTCTTTTATCTCAGCCACGAATGAACCCACTCCTCTCTCTCTCCCTAAATCCTAAAAAACACAAAAAAATGAAACACTCATACATACACTAGTAGTAGTAGTTGTAGTAGAAGTAGCCCTATAAGGTTTTCTTTACCTTCCTTGTAAGTTTCTCCATTTAGTTTGTTTGCAGGCTAAGTTATTAGTGCCCCTTGATCACATATCTTCCTATATATGTACATATATGTCCTATACGACTATCTGTGATCTTAGGACACTAAAACAAAGTTTCCTTTTTTTGCTTGCAACCCAGCTCGTTGGAGATTCTATAAATGGAAACCGAAAGAAAGAGAAGTTAGATAAAGATTCGACTTTATAATTTAGTATCGTCAGTTTGTACTTTTTTGTTACATACGAATGAGTATATTTCTAGTATATACATGTGTTGCATAAATATGCATAGATATGTCCTATGAGAAAGTTTTAGAATTTTAGTCAAATGTATATGTAATGAAATTATATGAGTATCTTTGACGTACTATGCGGCTATATGATATTTGATAATTTTAATTTTGACTAGTACGTAGTTGTAGTTGTAAATGTTTCATTGTAATATTTAGATTATGATAATTTGGAAGGGTAAATATACATCGGTATTAGCTAGCTAGCTAGGTAAGATAGATGGCACGAAAGAAAGAAAAGAAATAAGTAAATTTAAATGTAATATTAGTGTTCTTGGTTTGAAGCTAGGAATGAATTTCTACCTCCGACAGACAAATGAAGATTACATGTATTTTTTCTATCTCTATATTCACCGCTTTCTAACCCACCAACATAAAATAATGATAATAATAAATATTACCATGATCAAATGAGAAATACAACCCTTTTTTTGGTTTCTTTTGATGGGGTTTTTTAAAATATGAAAACCCTTTTTTTTGTGTTTTAATGCTAATAAAATAATGATCAAGGTTACTAATATCAGTTTTTAAATGTGGAATTGCTTGCTTTGAGTGATTGAGGCTCTATAGCATGTGAAAATGATAATAATTATCTAAAAGAAAAGGAAGTATGAAAAAAAGAAGGTAAAAATATGGAAAAAAATAATAGAAAGGAATTTTCATTTCAAAGAAAAGAGTTTGAGAAGGAAAGTAAATATGGGTTTTTGATTTCATGGCAAAGAGTTTGAGAAGGAAAGTAAATAAGGGCTATTGATTTTATGCAATTTTTTCTATTGAGGCCAAACTTTTGCAATTAATCTCAATAAAAAATAGTTTTTTTTTTCTTTTTTGATGAAAATTGAGGTCAATGAAAATGGTTATTGATTGATGAATGAGAAAAAACCTTTGGACAAAGGTTTGAGAAGCACAAGTATCTTTGTTCCAAATGAAAAAAATAAGCATAAAATTTTCAAATTAAGAAGCTTAAAAATTTGAAAGAAAATTAAGAATTTCCAAATGCTCCATTTTGGTGCTTCTATATGCGTAGAGGCTCACCTCAACTCCAAAAACATATGCTTAAAGGCTCAATAAACTATGATAATGATCAAGATTGATTAATTGATGAAAATAGATTAATGCAAATTATTATTTTATTAAGCTGAAAATCTGATATATGTCATATATAAAAGGAACTGAGATATATTAGGTTCTTCTTAAAAAATCAAATATGAATTTCAAGTTTTTAATGGAATTTGCAATCTTTGGAGGTTTTAACTGAATTATTATTATTAATATTAATAATAATAATATTATCATTATTATTATCATTAATAATGGCTGGATTTCATATAAAAATATTAATCAAGGAACTCAGATATAGTAGCTCCTTCAAATGCTTGTCTATTGAAGCAAATCTATATATTATTTTTTCCTTTGTTGTAGTTTGCATCAAAAAGTTCCAATCTTTGTTCTCAAATAAAAAAAAGGTTGCACTATTTTGAGGGTTTGAGGCTAACCGCCGATCCATTGTGATTGTTAGTGATTCTAAATTTGCAGAAATTTAAATTATTCCTCACTTGATGAGTCCAATCTTAAGCAATACTTACAGTGCAATCAAAACCGGGTCTCTTATAGTTGTAATTTGTATTGGTTCTTATGCTCTTGTGCAATTCATTGCGATTGCGAATGCATTACCTCACATTTCCATTGAAATTTGATCATTGAGGTTGCAATGTCCATTTGTTTTGCAGCTCATTTTGCAGTCTACAATGTTATAAGTTGATGCGATTCTCCTAATTGCTACTATGGAGGTTGCCGTGTCCATTCGTTCTGCAGCTTACTTGCAGTTCATTATGTTGTATAGACTATAGTTGAACTGATTCTATAGTTGCCACTTTTATTTTTCCAGATCTTAATGCAACTTAAAAGGATGCAAAACTAGTTGTCCGAAGGATGGCCAAAACAATGAGAGCGACCGACTCTTACGGCGCAACTGACATGGAACTGGCATATCCTCCGATCTCCAGGTACATCTTTTGTGCCAAGTTACTTATCATCAAGTTCTATATGGTTATACTGGTTTTCTTATTGCCAAGCTGCTTTTAGCTTTAAGATCTGCATCGTGCCTTCTCTCTTGTTCTTTATGCATTGCTGTAATTTTGGATGTGTTGTTACTTAAATGGAGCAAATCTGTGTCTCTTACGAGTGTTATGAAGTCGTATGTTCAACTGTCGGTTATACACCTGTTGATCAGAAGAAGATTTTTCCGAACTGACTCTCAGATTCGGATCCGTCTTTACCATGTTAACCAGATTCACCCGGCCTAAAGAGAACTGTAGGGAGATGTTCTTGGTTTAGTTGAGACGTTGACCCCTACAACCTGCAATAGACTGGAAGGACAAATTTAAGTGAACACGAGAGAGTCTCATAGGAATTAATATATAGGATCTGGTTTATTTATTATACATGGATCTGACACGTTACACAACTGAGCTACCAACATACACCATAGGACGATAGGATACAGAGCTTAAGTTACAGCTCCAGTAATCTCAGAGGATAGTGACACAAAAGTATTTAGCTTATTACCGAGTTGGAAGTATCATAATACAGGTGAGGATAGTACAATTTGAGTAATCACTAATGTGAAGGCGGCAATGTCTTATCCTCAATCACCGAGCTTTTTGGCTTATCCATAGCTCTATGAGTGTCCCCGAGACTCTTTCCCTCTTACAGTATCACACCAGGAGTGAGAGTGTTTCAATTGGTCGAGGATGTCCTGCGTCTCCATCCATCTTGTTATTGTAATGGTTCTCACCATCACTGTTCCCCTTCAGAGTTGCAACCTCCTCTTTTAGCTTCTCATTCTCATATTTCAGCATCTTTTCCTGTTCAGAAAGGATAGCATTCAATAAGCCAAATATGTGTTTGCAAACCGACTTGTTATGTTTATAGAAAAATAGAATATCTTCTATAAATCCTTGCATCAGGGCAGGTTATAGAGTATGAAATAGTAAAGTTGGTAGGGTCAGTCTGAAAGCTCAAAATCAATATGGATTATGTGTGGTGATGGAGACGAGATCCTAATTTCCGGCAGTCGGAGTGATGGTACACATCAGTATGGGGCTAGGCTGTAAAAAAATGTACCATTATCAAACGAGCTGCCAGGGTCTGCACCACAGGAAAGGTAGCATCAGCATAAGGTAGATCCCCAGGCATTTGGTTAGATAGATATAACAGTACACTGATCCATGACAAGTGTAAATATCTCTTGTGGTACGAATTTCGGATTCCTTTGTTGATCTTCACGGTAGAACTTGTCTGGACAGGGACCAAGGGGTTACTGCTGGTTCATCCGTGTTTAACCAGCAGAGAATTTATATCACTGGCATAAGTCACTACCTTAGGAAACAGGTCATCTCATTACTCTATTTCAGCTAAAAACTTTCTGCTACCCAAACTCTATAGCTCAATTACCCTACTGTTAGTAGAATCTTCATGGTTTAAGCAACACTCCCTGTACCCAAACGCACCTTCACAGCTCATCTAGGTGCTTCCCACTCATCCTTCGTCCGCAAGCATGTTTACCATTCACATCGAGATATTTAACTAGGTTCAATTGTGGGGCGTACTTTTGACTTGACAGCCTTGAGTTAATGCTGGCTTTTTGTTGTCAACTACTAAGAGCTTGTTCGGTTCTACCCGATTCCCATGGGATTTTGACATTCCTACAAATTGTATTTTTTGTTCTGTTTGGTTACTCTTTTTGCATTGGATGTGTATTCTCATGGGAATTACTTACTCTCAAACTTACGGGATTTGTGTTCCCATGCCCCCCTTAGGTGATGTTGTATCCAAACATTTTACTACTTTCCCATCATTTTACAATTCCCATGGGAACTAAAATCCCATTGTCAACCAAACAAGGCCTAACGCTCCTGATAACTATTAACATCTGGACATGTTGGCCAAGAAGGGACTTGAAATGTTGTGGTAATTACGAGAAGATATTGCAGAAAAAAATGTAGAGCAGATGCAGAACAAGGTGTTAAAATTGTGCTGTACTGTCATTGCCTAGGACATGCATGAAAGGAACATGATAGACTGATAAGAGAAAATTCTCTAGGTGTAATGAGTTGTTCACAGAACTAAGTATGGAGGCCTCAAGCAAGATCTAGTTAAACGTTCTGCAATTAAAGGAAAAAGACTTGCTATTGTCTTTTGATGATAGCATGGACATTGGGTGCAGATGCAGAGCATATTGTGCTGAATAGTATTTGGCTAGGAGACACATCATAGAAACGAGACCGATAAGAGAGTCCCTAGGCAATGAATTTCTCACTGAACAAGGAGTTGCAAAACAAAGCATGGAGGCGTGTTTATCACAAGAAGCGTCAAGCAAGAGATCTTTTTTAACGTTCTGAAATCAAAAGAAAAAGACTTACGAGTGCCTTAGATGATACCTTTCATGTCACTGAGCATAGTCATGGAATTTATTCATCCAAGTCGTGAAGATACAGCGGTAAGATGTCCAATCAGAAATGAGAACCAAAGATGAAACTAACAGTTGACTTCCCTTCAGGAAGTTCATATATTGGAAACCACAAAAAGTGTAACAGAGAAAAAGAAGTCCTAGGAGTAGGAACAGTTTTGTGACTGCATATTCGCTGCCAAAGAGTTCCACCCAGAAAGGACCCATGAAATTGACATGACTTTCCCTTTTTGAGTGGCTTGCAGAGAAGAACTACATCATGGTCGTAACTTTCATCCTTCAATGGTTCAAGGAACTAGAGCTGCAGTCTTATATGCAGAGCAAGTAGGGTATGAGAGCCCATCAAATTTGGTTCAGTGGTACCATTAGCATGTCAAACAGCCAAGAAAAGTATTTACATCTTGTCCCCTAAAGCTGTTCCATCGTAAGACCATAATGGGTGACCCAGAAATTGACTTTCCTATTCTTCGTAAAATACTTGGCATTCAATCTGAAATGTCTAAGAGCTCAAGGAGGATAAACTTGAGAAGACAACAAACTACTCTACTGGGGCTCTTCATCTTTGTCTTTTATTTTTGCCCATTTTTATAATGGGACGGAGCCCTATGACTTTGGACAAACACAATACGAATCAACGGCCCTTTTGTAGCTAGGATTTCAACCAAGATCTCCCATGACAAGAGTTCCAAGGCAGAAAAAAGGAACTTCTGGCAAGGAATTAGATGCCCATTCAATTCACATCAAGCAGTCTTAAATCCGCATCTGACGCGGGTAAGGGAAACACTGCACTATTCTGCATCTTTCCTATGCATGCGGACTTACAGTATTCAATGCAATATGCCATGAAAAATGTACTCTGATACTACATAAAGAGCAAATCAACGCACCTGTTCGCGGAGATTCATCATAGATTGCAGCATCACTTGATTCTGCCAAGGACAGCATAGTGAAAAAGTTAGTGATTGAGCAAAAGAGCTTGAAAAAGATAACAGCATACTACCACTACAGAGCAGACTGACGTTGCAGATGCTGAGGTAGATATGCGTCTACACAATATTGGTATCAACTTGTCTGCTGAGACATTAAGTTTATCTAACTGGTCATTATGAACAATTGTGTGCTTAATTCACCACTCGTTACTGGTGTGCATGGCAGTGACAACCTTAAGTGCATCAGACCATTACTAAGTGAGATACACAGACTGGGAGCGAGATCTGCTGGCAATTGTAAAGAATTTAATTGGGTAAGTGTAATGAGAGCAATTTATTGACAAGTCTACTACAGAAGCCACGTGCATGGAAACTACAAGCCAAGGGAATCAAGCTATTAGTGTAAAGCTTAATAAGACGGATTAGTGATGCCCAATTCAGGAGCAGCTTCGTTAAGGGTCGGATTCATCATTCAGATGACTAGTGAACTAGATGGCAAAGAGAGGAAGACCTTCTGGGCTCTGGTCTGTAAGAGTGCTGCATTAAGCTCTTTCTCCAGCTGGACGAAATCTTCAACACTGGCATTCTCAACGTCCAGATCTTCTATTTGCCTGCAAGATGACAATATTTGACAAGGTTTAGAGCTTTGTGAACAAGAAGTGAACCGTGGATTCAGCAGGATCAGTGAGCTTAGTTTCAGATGCTTGCCTTTCAACCATTTTCACAAGCTCAGAACATGTTTGAGGGCCTGTACAATTTGGATGGGGACCCTGCTGTTTTGAAGAGCAACAGTTCATAATCTGGCAGAACATGGGAACAGATTACCAATGTTCGACTATTGACAGTAAATTTGGACAAATTATGTAAAGACAGTAATCAGCAGGAGGGCAGGGATCAGCGAGAAAGCAAGCAACGAGCATGAGGAAAGTGCAGGACACATCTTGATTACTCATCACCAAAATATCTGATTAGCAGGACATGACATAGAAGTGTTCTTCTCTTACCTCAACTTCATCTGTAATGGTAGATCCTTGTCCGTCCACTGCTGTGTAGTCTTTGTAGCGTTGAAGAACCTCAGACAAGCTGATAAAGGAACAGGAAAAAGAGAGAAGAGAATTGTAAGGGATGAACACAAGAACAAGGATTCAACTGACTAGAGTTGCTAACACAGAAAACTAGATTTACAACAAGATTTAAGGGTAGGTGCATTCTGCTGCATCAGTCCAATAACCAAACATAAACGCTGTGAAAGAAACGACAAGCTATCACTCACAATTGACCTACAGAAACCTGTGACAGAAAGTATCAACAAAATACCATTGATAGCCTTTCATTTGCTATTGACGGCCTAACTTAATAACCAGGAAACAAACTATTCTTACTTCTGCTGGTTTTGACCATTATTCTTATTACTATGGCTCGATTTAATGATTATGTAGCCTCCTTTGCAATTGCCGCCCTAACTTGACTAAAAAGAAGAAAGGCTTCTCTTCCTACAGTAACATTCAACCTAATTAGATTAGATAGATGAACACTTCCTACAGTAACATTCAACCGAAAGGCTTCTCTTCCTACAGTAACATTCAACCGAAAGGTTTTTTCTTTATTTGTTTGTCATCTGAAACACATCACTGCTGAACTCGACCAGCTGATATAAGAGAAGTAGATGATGTTAACAAAAAGCACAAGAGTCTCAAGTTTGAGAAAGATGGAAGAAGCCCACACTAGCATAGCCAACTAAGGCAATGCCTTGTTTAAGTAGACTACATTAGCATTAAATCATTCGTGGGAACCTTCAAGAACATGCCTTTGTTGCAAGGCACACACATCAGGATAAGGTTGTGCTGTTAAGCACATTATAGAAAGTCTGCCTTATAAGGAATTATAAACGGACAGGAAAAGAACAAACTATGATTAAGATAAGCTAGACTATGTGCGAAAAAATCACATAAATGTCCTCGAACCCTAGATCCTTGCTTATTAGAAAACGTATGCATAGGAAAGCTTTCCTATATTTTCTATAAGAGGAGACCCTATGTTTCGCGGACAGGGCAAGTCACTTCTCCTACGTCACGTGTCCGATGCCGAACACAAGAACAACAAAAGTGTAAACTTACACAAATGTTAGGTTTTTAACCATAAGTAAGTGTACCTACATGTTCAACACGACAATGACAAGTTGCCCATGAGAAGTATCCGTGCTACGTGGAGGAGACACGAACTTCAACTCAAAGTAGTCTTTAACCCATTAGAAGCACTCACACTATAACACACCCCGTATACAATGTGGCTTATGTCATCACTAAAATAAGATTTTTTTCTCTCTATCTTCTCCAACTTCACATATCACCAAATTGTTGAACTTACCCGACCTCTCTCGACCGCAAGTATCTCGATTGCAAGCAGTGACTCATCTAACTTTGCTTTCTACACCCACTTTCAAGTCAAATCCCAGTCGTCCATACCACATACAAATTTTTTTGTCACACACTTTGTCACATAAAATGCACCAAAGGCAAAAAAAAACATAAGGATTTATCATAGAGGAGATAAGACAACACCATGCAAAATAGTTCGTGTTTAGCTCCTTAACAAAGTGAAATGAAGACAACTAATACACATGTTCACAAGCATGAGATTGACCATGTTCTACGGGTAAAACAACTAACCAACTAACCTCTTGGAAGAAAAGTTAAATAAGTTAAGTTCGATCACCAAAGAAAAGAAATGACTAATAATTTGGCAAAAGATTTATCATCTCGATATTTTTTAAAAAAAATTGTAGATGATTTCCTCTCAAAACACCCACGACCATGCTCAAGGTGAGAGCACTTCTAATAACTATCATAGGTTGAAACATTGCTACATCTACACCACACCAATTGCTAGCAACCTAGACAAGAAGTCATAGTCTAGATCCGAAGAGACTAAAGTTCTATAAAACTTAAAGGTGTCCAAGAAGACGAGAATGTGAAAAAAAACTAAGCCACTCGAAAGAGAAGATGTTACAAAATCAAAGGTGGAGACATGATAGGTAACAGATGTTCACTAATCGTCCAATTGTCCATTACTTCAACTTTTAAAAAGGGAAGTTTCAACGCTTTTGAAGCAAGACAACCAAAGTGTCCTTAAATTGGTGGTCTTGTTGCAAAGGAATGCTACTTTCTCATTAGAAGACGGTATCCTCAAATTTATCAATCACACTCGCTAATCAAAGGTCATACGTCAAGCAAACCAATAACACCATGATGCTCTAACCATTGCTCAGTAGTTTCTCTACTAAGAGAATTAAATTTTAGTTTTTCAAACAACATATTTTCGTTTTCATGTGCTCTATATCTATCTATATCTCTAATGGTGTCACTAACTTATTCTTCACTCATATGACACTACTTTTTCTTCACTCATTATTACACACTTTGAAAAAGTAAGCAGTTTATGTGCTCGATATATGTCCAAAGAGAAACCATATGAGTTAGCCTATCATCTAAGATATTTTCTTCATTCTTAAGAACATCATATGCTCGATATATACTCTAATATCGTCAAAAGGTGCATTTGGCAAACTTTGCTTCTAGGAGCTCACAAATGGAATTGCTTTTAGACACTCACAAAGATTAAAGATTGAATACACAAATGAGCATTAACGCTCTACTTGGAAAAATGGAAAAATGTTTTGGAAAAATAAAAAGTCAAACTTCATGATTTTGTGTTGTTTTATACTTCTACTTGATTTTATCTTCAGTTTCATTTAAATCCTATATATCACGTTAAGAACCTCGTAATATAAAAACGAGTTACTTTTGTTCCTTCGACTTTTAAAAAGGTGGACGAGGTGGACAAAGGTTGTTAAAGGGGAGGGGAGTTGGCTTCAAAATTTAGTAAAATCACTTAAAAGAGAATAAGACAACAACCAAGTAATGTAAGGGGAATTTTAGTGAACCTTTAAATATCGACCACCACAATATTCCTAGTGTTCTTTAATTAAGTCGTTTACTCATTATTTCAAAAGTAAACGAAGTAGATAATATACATGCTTTCATATATACAAAAGAATTTGAAATGTAGGCATTCAAGCAAAAGGAAGGGAGAATGGGTACAATGTGTTAATTTCTAAAGTTAATAGTCAAAATGAGGTTTTATAATGCCACATATTAAAAGTTTTCTTTTACAAATTCACATTGTAAACCAAAACTATTTTCTTTTACGGGAGTGAAAAAAGACATCAACAAGAAAGAGAGTAGTTTATTACCTCGTAAGAAGTATAGTGATGAAGTAAAGGAAATGAGAGTGTTAGAAAATTTATAAATGAAACGTTTTTTTAATAAAAACCTTACTAAATCATATAGTTAGATGGATTGGGTATAGTAATGATATATATTGTTAAAGAAGAATCCAAATAATATTTCTAAGATAAAGGTTAAATGGGGTGTGTTGCCCTAATCTAAGGAAAACTTTTATGACTACAAACGTAGTGTTATTGTTTGTGAATCCTTGTAAATTTCTTCGAGGATCCAAATACTTTTTGAGATGCGCACAAAATCACAATAATGTGTGTATGGTAACTAGAAAGGATTTGTCACACTTATATTCCACAAACAAATTTCCTTATTAGTTGAATATGATAGAACAACTTTTATGTAAGGTTTAATTCATAATAATTGAACAAAAATACCTATGTTGGCCATTCCTTCTTATCTTGTAGGGTTATTCACTATTCACTAGAAAAATCGACATTCGTGATTTAAACATCTAAGGATAACAAATGTAATAAAAGATTAAATATATCATATATGGAATATATGTCACAATATCAACATTTTTAAATATATCATATATGGAATATATGTCACAATACCACAAAAATGTTGATAACTCTTACTCATATTAAAGATAAAGAAAAAAATTGTATCACATTAAGGGCAACATAATTAAACAATATGCAATAGTGTTGTAGAAGGTTTTATTTTTGTCTCTTTTGATCTTTACATAAAAGCTTCCTAGCATAAGAAATGGCTTCTCTTCTTCTTGTCCTTCTACATGTGAAAATGAGGGCATTAGTTACAGTCACAGTTAGTCCATGGTCCATTGTATGGTTGGTGCAAAATAGCCCATATAACACGAAACAAGAAATTAGTACCCATGTCTCCTTGAATTCCTACTCCTCAATCCTGCCTTCTTCACAACAACAAGGTAAGAATATAAAGAACAAAACAAATATCATTCATTCCATACAATATTCAAATATTCTTTATGAAAGAACTCCGTCACAATATCATCGATTTAATATAATTCACAAGAAAGAAAGCATGTTAAAACACAAGCATGAAATTATCAAAACTTTACAAGCTCCGACCTCGTGACAAACTTCAAATCATTGTTAAAAACCAAAAAACCCTAGGGAAGGTAAATATAAGGCGTACACTGAATCTTTATTACATAATAATGAATTGTGTTCGTCATAACCTCACTATTTCACCATCTCCTCAGTTGACCATGGATGTTAGTCTGATTACTTTGGTGGGATTACGTAAAGGGATATTCACATGTTTTTTATCGCATTGGAGCTACATAAAAACCAAGAACTACTTTACATTGTTTACTCTTCACTTCCAATGAGTGTTTCGTTGTTCATTGGCATTGATAACACCCTAGACACTCCCATACGGCCAGCTCGTGCATCTTTTCTCCCCTCTTCAGAATTATTTTTCTGTGTAGGTTTTTGAGACTTCAACACATACGTTTAACTTTTTATGATAATATCAAGGCATTTTTTTTGGTATGAAATGTCCATTTTCACATTATCGAATGAAAAACACCTTCAAGATTCATTTAATTCCTTTTCATATTTTTTCTATATCTAGCACTCCCTTCCCCTATATGTGTACTCTTCATTTCAACACGGCTATTGAGCGAAAAGGTTAACATTTTCTTTTCACAAGAGAATTAAAAGAATTGACTAGTGTGCAAGATACCTAAGAAGAAGGCTAAGCTAAGTCTCGGGATAAAAGTTTGAATGGTCTTTAAAACTAGTGGTTAGAATTTGGAACTAGTGGACTATCATTCGCTAAGGGAGGGTTTTTTGAATAGGAAACAACTCCATTTAGATTATCAAAGAAGAATTCTTTCATTAGGACTTCTTGTCCTTTTTGTATTCTTCAATCTACGTTAAAAATATATAGAAAAACTCTTTATTATGTTTTTCCAACCACCATTCTCAGTTTCTCGCCTATTATTGTAATGCCTTCGTTCATTCATCATCGAAACCCACTTATTGTTGTCTCAGGCCACCACGACCACCATTGAAGTGGGAGGTTTTGAGTTCATGCTTTGATTCATTCTAGCGTGCATTTTTTCTCTCCTCGTAATATTTATTAATAAATTACATCTTTTTACATCTTACTTTTTGTCCTATTAAGTTTTTAAAAAACTAAGTCTTTTCCTACAATGTAGGGTGTCTATTAACATGTGTAACAAATGTTTGGAAACTGTTAACTTATAGCGCAACAATGCTAGGCCTATGATAGACACCCTAAACATGGTTGGTAGTTTCATTTTCCCCCTCCCCAACAATACTAGGCCAATGCTAGGCCATGGTTGGAAACTGTTAACTTATAGCGCAACAATGCATTGTTTGTGAGATGGTAGCAATTTTTTCAATCACTTCTTCATTAATAAGGCGATGTTTGGGAAAGGAGAATTGTTGTTGTTGTTGTAATAGAGATCATAACAATATGTGGTAATCTACCCATCAAGAATAAGCCTTTGAAGAAGAGGTTGGCATAACTTCAAAGATTTAGAACTACAATATAAGCAAAGTCCACCAAGGTGTTTTCATGAGTGACCTCATGAGAAGTCGTTATCATACGATGATGTACCTTATGGGATGCGAGGCGAGTATGGGCAAGCAAAGTTGTGCAGTGCAAGAGCCTAGGTGTAATAGCTAATTGTTAGTGTGGTCAAATATTGCCAAAGTAATTGTATATTAATGAATGTTAGTATTTATTATAAAATTTATCCCTCGCAATTAAATTATACTTAAGTTTCTTAGTATATTCTAATATTTCAAGAATAGTGTTGAGGATTATTTCATCACTAGTGGGATGGGGGTTCTGTAACTTGATAATTTTTTCAATGAAGACATGATAATATTCTTAAATGATGTCTTTGGTCAGAGTAATGATAAAAAGGTGCAGTAGTAGTTATTACAAAGACAAACATATGTGATGTTATAAGTGAGGAGTTTTTTCTCTTTAAAGCGAGGGATGGGTTTCCATATCATGCATATTGGTTGTCAAAGAATAAAGGAGTACATCGGATTGATATGAACGAGTGTGAGTAATCTTTTTTAACTTAAGGATATCATATTATCATATGCGTGTAATCTTGTACTTCCATAATTTTTAACGTGGGCTGAAACATGAAACATGATTGTGAATAATACGATTATTAGATATAAGTATAGCATAGGGAGGGTAGTGATAATCACGATATTTTCATCGCTCTCTTGAATTAGAGGGTTGATATCTTTGGTCACTTGATTGAGATATAAGTAATTCATAATTCCATTGCCATGACAAAGCATTAGAGTACTTGATTGAGATATAAGTAATTCATAAGTCCATTGGCAAAGCATTTGAGTCGAAAGCTAAGCAAACGTTTGTGATAAGTGATTTATGCACTAACACAATTGAGACATCCGTAGGTGAAGAGATTGATTTACTCGGTAATCGTGTCATGGAGGTTTATGGTTCACCAATCCGTAGGTGAAGTGAACGCACAAGTTTTTTGCCCCAAACTTAATGCACATGTTATGACAGGTTTTGGATTGGGTTTTCGTGCATTAACTAAATAAGTATCTTAACTTAGTCTGGCCTATGATTTACTATTTAAGGTTTATAGTTAGCTTAAGGGCTTCAATGATAATACAATGTACAGTACACGAAGGTGGAGGCTAGGTTAAGAGATTAACTTAGAGTTTGGTGTAGCACACAAGCCAACACGCATAATTAGCCTCTCATCCGGGTGAGTTGAGTAAGGTGTTGGATGAACCACCCATCAATCATAGCCGTTCTTACTCAAACAAAAGAAGTGAGATAGAGTGAATCCTTGCCTAGTTCACAAACACTATATAAATTCACTCCAAAATTGAGTCTTGTTGATCTAACAATCTAAACTACTTGGGAATAGTTTTTTTCGTGTGTACGAATAAAGGGAATGCACTCGAGGTCCTTTAGGTGAACATGAAGAAAGAGGCGTGGAGGCTTGCTTTAATCAAGAGCACCTTTTAGAATATGTATTATTTTGAAATACCCTTTTATTTCAATTCCATGCAATCACATTGATCATGGTTGGATTAAGGATTTCTATTGTTGTCGTTGCGTTTAACCTCTACTTCATGAGAAGTCATTATCGTACGATGGTCAACTTCATAGGACACGAGGTGAGCATAGGTAAGCAAAATACCTTCATTAGAAGGACTTGGTATGTTTGTGGTCGAGCATAATTAACTTCACTAGAAGGACTTGGTATGTTTTTGGTCGAGCATAGCAGGAGGACATTTAGACTTGTAAACCCTCCTCTTTCGGAGGAGGTAAAAGAACAATTGAAGTGAAACCTCTTTCGGAGGAGGTAAACAAAGTCTTTGGTTAAACTAGATAATTTTGTGAGTACACCCAACTCACATCCCACTCACGTCTTGCACGAGAAAAAGGAACCCTAATACATTTTTTAAGAGTTAAGATGTTGTGCAGTATAGTTCTATTTAGTTAAGAACAATTAGTGTAAGAAAATAAAGTTGAAAGTAATCATGGGAGACATGTTAGGAGCATAATCTATGATTTCCTTAAATTGAAACTCAACAACTTTGTTAGGTTGCGTTGATGTTTAACAATACAACTCAATCAAAAGCCTATGTAGCAACCCAAATGAAGACAACCATGTTCTAACAATGTGAAGAATGATGTAAACGACTTTGATGTTAATTGTAGGTAGATCATCAACCAAGGTACTACAACTTAATTACTAATTTGTGAGGATTACATCTCGCATTACCCTCTTAAAAAAAAATTTAAAAAAATTAACACAACCTCCACCCTTCTTTGTACTTTTAATTATATTCTTCTCACATTATTCCTTTGTAACTATATAGCTATAATACATCAAATTACCCTCGTTAAAATTTATAAAAACACAACCTTCGGCCTTACATAAAATATAATACCTTAATTAGAAAACTTGTACTTCTAAGTCATCTCACATTTTTCCTATGTAACTAGAGCTATAAATCTATAATTATTATGTCTCACCCCTCAATGACACTAGTTGTAAAAAAAAAAACTAAAGACACTATATAATGACTAGGACTTAGTTGCATTGGATTGAATTGAAAAAGCTTTCATTGAAATAAAGCTTAGGTTGCATTTTGTTAATCGACTACTTTTTTTTCCCGGTTTGTTCATTTTTAGTTATAATTTTAGCCGCATTCGGTTTTTTCCTCTTTTAGTTTTACTCTAAGACTATTATATACGAACAAATCACACCCGCTCGTAAACTGAACTAATGAATACTATAAGCCTCTGAATTTTAGTTATTTTTTAGTTATAAATAACTGTAAAGAATTCCTTAATTCAACTATAAAGTTAAGGCCGTGTTTGTTCATTTGGAGTTCATAATTAGTTTTTCAGTTCAATGTCTTCTAGTTTTGGTTTAATCAAAATTTGAACTGCATTTAGTTCTTTACATTCAAATTTCAATTAGTTCACTATTTTCAGTTTATTTCAGTTCCAACTATTACAAATAAACGAATAAAACCCACCTTAACTCAATGCAAGATTGGAAGTGGAGAAGACATGCAATAATATAATAGAGAACGATACCTAAATGAAAGATCAATAAACTATTCCAAAAAAGCTCATACAATCTCTTAGATAATCTAAATTAATGTATAAGTCAGTGTATGCAAGTGGAGCTCGTATATATACGGCGCCCTTTTTATACTCTCAATATAGAAACTTCACGCTTACTTTGGCTCATCCCATCATCTAAGCTACTAGGATTTACTAGGAATCTAAGCATCACCTGATTTCATTATCCTACAACATTAACTCAACGCAACATTACAGGCTTGCAGCATTAGCATTTAGCTAAGTAGGAACTAGGAACGTTAATATAATTAAACCCCATTTGACATTTTCATTATTCCAACACTACTGGCAAGTGGCAACACAAATAGCATGTATTGTACAATATAATAATAAAAAGTTCAAAACATTATCCAGCACCACCTTGGCAGCTTTCACGTAAGACAAAGCAGGTCAAATTAGGTCTCAGAATTCTGGAAAAAACACACTCATAGACAAACAAGAAACAACACCATATCCTCGTGCTTCTAAATTAAACCCTATATGCTATGACAAGAGGCTAGCAGAAGAAGAACAAGAACAGTCATAAAACTGCAATAAATACTCCAACAAATAAACTGAATTGTAATAAAGCAAGTCAATAGAAATGTCAACGACAATTCAAAATTCAATCCACAAACAAAGTAAAGTACATGTAGGAATAGTACGAGGATTAACAAAAACGAAAAGAAGACGAATAAATTAGTTGTCACACTGGTAGCTAAACGAAACGAAGTCGACCCGGGAGATGTAATAATGAAAATACCTGGTGTTAGGACAGCTGCAGAACTCGTAAAGGCGGCCACGGTTGGAGAAGACAACAAGGGCAACGTTGACGTCACATAGGACGGAGAGCTCCTTAGCCTTCTTGATGAGCCCCGAGCGGCGCTTTGAGAAGGTGACTTGACGGCTGTTCTTGTCTTCGATCCTCTTCATCTCAATCTTCCTTCTCCCCATTGCTAAGGAGTAGCAATCAACTACTACTGTAGCAAGAAGCTAAGCTAAGTCGTACTCACTGAGTTTTATATATTCGTTTATCTCTCTAGCTAGCTAGCTAGCTAGCAACTTGCAAGCTATTTTATTTTTGTTGTGTTTTGGTCTATCTATCTATATTTGGGTGGGGGAGGACTTTACTTGACTACTACTGTTTATGTATTATTATGGACAAGAAAAGGAAGTTTGAGGGGTTTTGTGATGATTTAAGTACATACACGCACATATAATTAAGCATGTAACAAAAGTATATGCTATGCTATAGTATTGTTATTATGTGATGTAACACTAACATGTATGTATGTGTGTGATTTGGGGAGATTGAAAGGGAAATTAAGGTGGTGGGGGGAGGTTATTTAAGCAGGGGAAAGGAAAGGCCAAAGGTCCAAAGTTTGGATAGTGGAAAATAGTACTTCTAGCTAGCTTAGTATGAAAAAATTGAGAAAAAATTAATTGAAGGGAAAAAATTGGTGGTTGAGAAAAATACTTGGTTGAGGGGGGAGCGTGAAGAGGGACACGTGGCAAGAGATGAGAAGGTACAACGGAGAGTGAGGCTTGTGGCCGCTTTAGTTTCTAAATCTAGCCGGAAATGTTTTTCTGTTTTGAGCTTACCCTCTAGGGGTGGGACTGTACTGTGGGAGCAGCAGCATTCGTCTATATATGTGTGTACAAGTGCACAAAACCTTCCTGGCGGTCAAGCTTTCTATTTTTAAATTTATTTATTGGAGTATTACTCTGTAGTATGTAATGTATCATGTATGGCTTGTTTGCAAATTGAATTGACTGTCTTCTTGTCAACTAGAGGGCATCACCACCAATAGGATTTTTTGTTGTTTGATGAAGGAGTTATGGTTTTTTGTTCGTTTTGTTTTTCAGGTCAGGAATTCCTAGCGGCAGACTTGGTTGTCTCAGTAGTAGTACACACCCTTAATGCAGTTGTGAAATCTAATTGGCAAATAAATGTATTTTCTTCAGTTACTATTACTACCTTGTTAGCTAGTTTGTAAAGTACTTCTTCAATTCTTATATACACCTTGTTTGACCATAAAACAAACTCATAAGAACAAAAAATGTGTTTAGTAATTATCTGGTTCAGCTAGTTACCACCCCCAACCAATTCAAATCAACAAGCTGGTTTCCCCTAACCGGTTCATACCGCGAATCCACCAGTGACCATCTACCAGCTCCAGTTAAGTTTTTTGGTAGTAAGTTTTTTCGGGCAGTTTGACTCTTTGATCGGTTGAGTAGTACCATTAAAAAGAGGGCCAATTATTCCTAATTATAGTTGAAATTATAACTAAAGTGAATTGAACTAAATTCAAAATTACCCAACTAAACTGGAAAAAGATAGAACTGTAATTATATTGAGCAAAACACTGCCTAAGTTTGAATGAAATTTTAGAAGGTAAATCGTCTTCGACAAAGCTGAATCAACTTTTAACTAGGGAACGACGTAATAAAATTGATTCTACATCCTCAAAAAGATGACAAGGCTGACAAAAAAGACGACACTGAGTCTTACTTGTTTATAGTAAAAGTTAAGTCACAATCTCCTTTTAGTGTCTGCACAGTTTCTACGCAGTTCGTGGATATATATTGAGCTGCTATTGGACTAGACAACGGTAGAATTTGGCTTGGCAAATGATAGCTGGAGAGAGAAATTTACGTTGCCATAAAGATTAAAACGGATAGATACATGTTTGTGAATTGTGATACACAATGTGACTTTACAGTGGACTGTAAAAGTTGCTCTGATAAATGATTGGTTAAGGGACCTAAATTGGGTTGGACCGCAGCGTCATAATACCACGCGAATCCTTTGTTTCTTAGTGCAGTAAATATTGCGGCAATCACGTAACTGTTGCGATTAGCCAAGAAGAAATACGAGTAGTTTTTAGAAATCCTCTGCTGAATCCGTGTAGCACTTCCCTTGCATTTCTTCTTTTGTTCGTGGATTATACTGATTACAAATGAAAATGTTGACAATTTCGACGTTTCGACCATCGACCATGTATGTGACGCAGATATACTATGCAGTACTAAATGGTCAGAAACTTTGTATTGAAGATTCCTTCCCTTAGAGGCTTGCTTCCTAAGGAGTAGTTCCTACTTCCTAGGTACAACGTCATAACATTTCGTCACTTCCATGGGTCACATTTCAGAAACCACTCAAGCATGTAGACTACTCAAGTTTATTAAATTAACACGGAGCAAATCATAGATATGATCGGGCTCTATTTGAATATTTTAGCAGACAGCAGAAATAATAATAGTTAACTGATTAAAGTGAGACGAAAACAACAACAATTCAGTATAAACCCATCTCGGATTGGATACGCATACGCTCATACACAATAACAACTCAAATAGCAATTTTTCCAAACATGACCTTTATCTCATCGGAATAAACATAGCCAAGTAAGCCAACACATGCGAAATAAGTTGAGCGCAATTTCTTCAATATCTTTCACATAATAATATGTGTAAAACTAATATTTTTGAAGGAATTCTGTTCAGATTATTCTTTGTCCTTTATTTTCAAAATTAAAGTCTTTATCTTAAAAAATAATAAACATGAATCAAATAAATGAGTCGAAGATTTATTGGCAACTTCTTTTAGGTCATTCTTGATTTTAGTAGGGTAAATTCAAATTTTGACTCTACTCCAGGTTTTGGACAGTAAAAACTTAGCCAACTCAAGTTTGAACGTGTGGGGTATAAATGTTTTACTGATCGTCCCACTTCGAGCAGAGGCACTTTGTTTTAAATCAGCAATATAATAACTCCCGTAAAAATAAAAGTTAATCCACAACAATAAGCTACGTCGAGTCGTCGAACATAAGTTTATCCCAATAACTTATTTGCAACTGTACATAAAGTTTTATGTATACCCCATCAGTTTACAACTCTATTTACAACTTTATTTCCATTTACATATTATCCCTACAACTTTATTACAACTCTTACAAACTTGTGCACATTTATTATCTCATCTAATTTTCAAATATTTTATTTTTAAAATAAAGTTTGTATGAGTATAATTTTGAGAATAAAATAAATAAAATAATAATAAAACAATCAATGAAGGAGTGAGAAAAAGGTACAAGGTGAGATATATGAAAACCTCATCTTGGAACTGACGCAAAGTTGTAAGGTATTAGGTGAGTTTGGGGTTGCTGCCAAGTGCGATAGCTGTAGGAGGTGCTGTAATTGTGAAGTGTTTCAACAGTCGTTGAAAGTGCTTTCACCTATAGGTGGGCCGTGGGGGAAAGACGGATAGGTGATGTGAAAAAACAACTTTCAAGGAAACTGCTTTCATCCACAACACTTTTGAAAATTAGCCAAAATAAAAAGTGTTGTCGAGAGCACTTTGAAAGCATTTTAACCCAATTCCAAACGCAACCATTATCAATGCAACGGTTGCCCAAAGCGAATAACGGTTCTGTATCTTGGGCTTTTGTGATGGACTATCAGAAAATGACCCATATTTAACATCACCTCCTGCTCCTAGTGGTCCCATGAATGTGTCTTGAATTAAAAAGTCCATCTCCCTTGGTAGGAGACTTAAAGTAAAAGTGTGCTGTATTCAGGCCCAATAGAAAGTTATCAGAAGATGTTAAGAACAACCATATGTAGGAGACTATCGGAGTAGCCGAGTAGGACCTCATTACTTGCAGTCTTGCATAAATGTTTTTTTTTTTTTTTTTTTATGTCAAGCAGTCTTGCATAAATGTTAAGACCGTTTTGTATGGTTGAACACTTGAATTTATTCTTTGGAGGGACGAACTTCACTGAACGTTTTTCTTGAGAAAATTATCTCTTTTGAACTAGCTACATTTAACAACTGTAAACTGAAAATTAACGAAAAAATTCAGCTCGTGTAAAATATGGGTTGGACTGTCAAATCAGGGCTTGCTTAACTTAAAAAACTGAAGCTCTTTTTAGTATTTCTCTAAGTAGAAAATGTATTGAGGTAAAATCAAACGTAAATAAACTTACATATGCAACGCAAAAGAAGTATTTTTATGTAGTTGGAGAGCATAATTTACGTAAATCTACCCCTCTTCGGTAACAATTAATTTAGTCAAATGTTTAATGGAACTCCTGCATTTTTGTGATTAAAAAGTATTGTGTAAGACGGTCTTACTATTGTAAAGATTTTAATTTTGAAAATTCTTCACAAAACAAACCTTATCAAACGCTTACGTCGTACTCGATTGGATAGATCGACTGATTAACACATTTTTGTGCTTCCATATGTAATTTCTAACTCTAGTTTGGATTTGTGTTTTTCTAGAACCGTTTGGATTTGTGTTATTATTATGGTATCGCCAAACATATTATCCCTTCAGGAATTGTAGTTAAACCTAAACTACAATGGCAAGTCTTTGGTATACCGCGTGTATTCATACACCAGCTGGATTTATAACTAATAATCAAAGAACTTACTAATGACATTTAAATAGGTAACTAATGATAAATGATGAAATACTTTGAAAAAACACTCTGTGTATGAATACACCGTACAGGGTGTACCAAAGAATTGGAGAAAGAAAACCTTCGCATTGAGTTTGAAATATTTGTTTGTAGTCAAATTCTTGTAATCAAGCATTCGGGTTGTGCAACCAAAAAAGAAGAGCTTGCACTCGGATTGTTTCTAATTGTGTAATGTCGGATACTATCAGTGCACTGCAACGAACATTTCACATATTTGATTCTCTTGTTCTATAATGCAACCAATACTCCACTCTTATGAACTACAGGTACAATGATATACAGAAGCTTAATGTCAAAGAGGAAATAGTGACATATATAGCGAATGTCTACGTCTGCTGAAAGTTGTTAAAAATCTGAATATGAAGTAATTGCATGTACCCACGCACAGAAAATATAGTAATTGGCTAATTGCACATGCAGATATATAGTGCAGTGAATTGTACATGGAAGAGAAAGTTCATCGCTGTATTATGTATCCACAGCCACTTTTTCCCTATGCATCAAAGCCAGCCTGCATACTGACGAGGCATTTCTTTCTCAAGGTAGCCAATTTGGCAAAAAATTGTTCACGCTAGGTTCTCCTGATGGAACATTTATTGGGTCTGGTTGGTAACTGCAATTTCTGCACAGCAAAAAAATTCTATAAGTTAAATATTATCATCCAATAAGTACATTCTTTAATTTGATAAATAGTGAGCTTATGTTTTTATGGGTACATTTGGTATCTAATGATTTTCGCATTGTAGGTACAAAAGTTTTTATGGGGACATTGGTTGTTAACGATTTTTCATTACAGGTTATACAAGATTTCTCATATAGGTACTAAGTGGGTCATTTTGGAAACAATCTCACGATTTGAGTAAGGCTGCGTACATCAGACTCCTCAGTACCCCATTTGAGATGAGAGTATACAGTGTGAGCTTATGTAAACACATATCTGAATACGTGTGTATAAACTCAAAGGAGAATGTCGAAGTAATGTTGCATACCCGATTTGTAGAGTAGGTTCACATTCCAAAGGATGATAGAAGGCATTTCCATGAGGTTGATCATGTTGTCTTTCATAGGCCACATCATGATGTCCGCCCCATTGAAGGGAGCTTGCTTGATTTGCTTCAATTAACTACAAGTAACAAAAATGGAGCAACTTCAACGGTCAGATAACACCATTTGCTTGATGTAACAGAAAAAACACTACTCAATAAGGATCATGATAACTTACCCGTTGTTTAAGGCTCCTGTTTGCTTCATTAAGCATATTCTCCTACAATGACAACAAAGAAATTAATTAGCTCAGGTGCAAGAGAATGTTAGCTCTTACTACTTGCAAAGCTGAGAAGAAGATTTCTGTAAGAATCAGACATTTACCTTCCTCTGAAGATCAGTGAGTTGGTCTACCATGTACTGAGTCTGCAAGTGCAGGCAAATCTTATTAAATTCAAGAACAACATAAAAAAAGAAGTCTGCAATTCAGCATATAATTTTCCACTTTTCTCATGCATGGAAATGAGCATTAAGAGGCAAGAATATTATCTGCATACTCTGATTGATCTGATCTGCTTCAGTGCCACATCTAGCTGTCTCTCAAGCGATTCTAGTTCCTTGCTACTTAGTGGACCAAGATCCTCTCCCATAAGGTTCCTGGTGCATATGAAAATTGAATCAACACACCCCATTCTTAGATAAATGACAAACAGATCCACAGAAACACAATGTGGAAGTGAAATGAAATGCACTGACTTATTAATCCGCTGCAGGGACTCATAGCGCGCTTTGAGCTTCAAATACTCTTGTTGACTGCTTAACTCCTTCAGCCAGAGAAAACACAGACAGTCTCAGTTTAAAACAAATACTCAGATCAGGCATTGTGAAATACTACTAAAACTTTGATTGGCCATGCATGCACAATTCTAGAAATTGGATATATAGGTAAGTAATCCATTCTTCTAAGTCAGCAGTTCAACATGGATTTGATAAATGAAAGTATGAAACCATGATCATGACCATGAACCTGAATTTATTTATTTTACAAGTGTGTGAGTAATGATGGGGGAAGGAGAATTAGACCATGTACAATCTAGCATCTCAAACAAGTTACATTTTTGTTCTTAGTTTTTGTGGGTTGAAACAATTGTAGAGCACTTCATCATGCACATCACATATCATAGAGATGATGGAACATTTTGGCTATGAAGCAGTATCCAGATAAGAAGACAACACATACCAGAGCCTCTTTTGGAGAGACCATTGGTTCAGGAGCCCCATAGTTGCTCTTTTGATATCGCTCAAGCGTTTTCAGCATGCTGCAAGGTAGAATGTCTTCAGAAACAATGATCAAGCCTCAAGGTAAAAGGAAGCAACCACATGTAGACCTTAATTTAGCTAAGCAACAAGATGTCAAGAAATACTTCACACTATAGTGTCAGTCTGTCAGGATTAGATTAATTTCTATCTAGCTCATCATAGGAAAGTAATTAACATCAAGTTTGATAACCTCCCTTTGTGCTTTCCTCTTCCGATCCGCCTTGCATATTATGATGTTACCAGTATGACTTTGTGCAGCAGTGCACATTATCCCAATCTTTTTACAACCATTATAGTCAACCAAAAGCATGCACCAACTGTGTATCTTTTGCCTAAATAAAGTGATCTAGCGACTCATTTAGTCATCAGTCTCCTACTGCAAGTTTATCACAAAGGGTTATCGTCTCCTTAATCAGTGGATATTATTTGATCTCATGTCAATCAAGTTCTAAACAAAGGCAGGTCATACACTAGCCCCTAGCAGCAAACAATAAAATTTTCCAATAAATACAGTTAATTTTGCTGGAGAAACAAAGGGATGGGGGGAACTTTCAATATAATTCCTTCTATTAAGTTGATAATCAAACATCATGAACAGTTAGCAGCAGAAATTCTTCAGGCTTGACACAACAAAGACAGGACTACAAACACTTCATCAAGTGCAAACAAGCTCCAACCAAGGGCCTCGAAACCATGATGTTTAACTCCTGAAACTAAAAGATTGAAGCTCGCAAATTTCATGAGGACAAAAGAAGAACAAATTATCATCAATCAATTAAAACCAACTATGAGCACCTTACATATAAACATAACATCAACCGTATGCCCTATTGAACTACAATTTGAACAAGAGCACAAGCCAAAGAAGATGAGAAACAATCTCAAGCAAACATTACCCATATGGCCATATAGATTATAAATTTAACAGCAAAAAATGTAATAGATAGTGACAGTAACACCATTTTTATAGAAGAAGAAAATGGGGGGCTACAAAGGTACCCCTTTGTCAACAAATCAAACTTTAAAAAGTTTGACAAAGGAAGCAAGAAATTAAACAGGGAGTAGTCTACTCACCAAAAGATAAATAAACCATCTCAGATGAATTCACCAAGAGATCCAGTGGTTTTAAAAGAGCAATGATTACTTATGAACCCAAGACATTTGCAGCCAATATACAGATAGCTCAGATCTAAGAAAGTCCAAGAGATAAAAGAAAGGAAAACAAAATAAAAATTGAAGAATTTTAGTGTGAAATCATAGAAACAAGAAGAAGCTACAGTGAAACCCTAGGGGTGATCAACAGCATACAGCACTGCAGCAGCAAATTTCTATGAGAACAAAAAACCTCAAAAGAAGCTGTTTTTATCTTGTAACCTTAAAAATCCAGTCTTTTGTCAAAACTTTATAGCCCAATTCTCCAATTTAGTCACTGAAGTGGAGGGATATCAGCTAAAACATAGGATGATAATAGTAATTATACAATGGAACTAACCCTAGCTAGAGAGGGTAGCCATTGAAAGTAGAGGAGAAAAGCACATTTTTTAAAACAAACATTGAGGATAAAATATGATTAGTACTGGTTGGGATCATTAAAGATAAGCTGATTTTGAAGTCTACCTCCATCATTTTAAACTTGGATGAAACAAACTTGTACCATAAGAACCACATTCCAAAATTGAGCTGGAAAGAATTGCAGATCAAAACTTTGTTGAGACAAACCAACACAAGCAAACATACGCATCATAGTACAGATGAGTGATGACATAAAGCAAATGCCCAGTTAGGTATGTACTGTTGCAGGAAAATGTAACCAAAATGAAATTATGGGTAGTGAGGAGAGGTTCTTAGTGAAACCAAACAAGGAACAAAATTTTCCTTGGGAAGTAGCAACAAACAGATCTAATCTTATGTAAACAAAACAAAACCAAACCAAACCCAATAATATGAATAACTGAGGAAACACAGAAAACTGCTAAAAACGCTGAGACATTCACCAAAATAGAAAGCTATTTATTTTTCCCTTTCACATTATATTACTCTACACACATCATCAAATTTACACAAATAGTCCAACAAGAAAAACAAAATAAAGGGTTGATCACTTGATCATCTCAACAACAACAACAACAACAAGAAAAGAATTATCTAAAGCCAACCTTTTGCCTATTTAGTAGAGACCAATATAATAAAACCATAGTTTACCATGATCCAAAGATAAACAAGAAAAATCCCATGATCAAAACCAACAAAACAATTTTACTAGATTGAAAATGTTTAGATGTATTAAGCAACTTCATGCCAATTTAGTCTAGACCAAGTAGCAAGAAACGTATAGAATCATGCATGTATGTATGCAGAACTATATAGTATAAATTTATAATATAGTTAATTGGTATACCTAGAGCTACTGCAAAACTCATAGAGCTTTCCTCTATTGGAGAAGATGATAAGAGCAACCTCAGCATCACAAAGTACTGAAAGCTCATAAGCTTTCTTCAAAAGACCATTTCTTCTCTTAGCAAATGTCACTTGTCTGTTAATCTTGTTCTCAATTCTCTTCAGCTCAACTCTCCCTCTACCCATCTTGGTTAGCTAGTGTCTACTCCTTTCTCTCTCCAGTGCTTCAAAATGAGCTCAAAGTTTGTGTCTTTAGATGATAGCTTAGCTTTTTCAACACCCAGATACCCACAAGAAACAAAAATATGAAAAAGCTAGCTAAGGCAAGGTAAATTTAAATGTTGTAACGTAAATGATGATGGGATATTTAGAAGGGTAGTAAAATTGGCGGGTAAATGAGGGTCGTTGGATATTGTGGGGAAAGTTGTACGGAAGATAATGGACGGTGGTAGTTGAAAGGAATAAAAAAAGGAAGTGTATGAGAAAACCTTAAAATGACCAAAGTATTTTTGGTACGTGTCAAGTTCTTAAGTGTGCGAGGGACTGGAAAATCCATCATCAGTTATAGCATACCTTCTGTTGTTCGGGCAATCATGTGACCTAACCTTAAAAATTATTATCAGTTGAATGATTGAATTTTTTCTCTGATCTTTATGTTACACCAAAATGATACAGTCGTAATATATATACTAATATATGCACGATTGCATTGCATATTTGCATTGCATTAGCACATAGCCACATACTGTAAGTTAGGTTTGGGTCAGGATGTCCAAGAGAAGATGAGAATTGAAACAAGTACGAGTAAATGATAAATGAAAATAGATCTTGTAAGTTGAAGGACAATACTAAGCTGATTTGGTATCGGTGCTTTATCATTCAGTTAGGTAAAAGCTCATCTGTCAGGGGTAATAAACGAAAAATGATTTCAGAAACAATGGAAACACAATTGTGTATTGTTGTGGCAGCAGAAGGAATAATGGAATATCAATATGAAAATGTACAATTACATGCAAACAATTGAGATCGAGTTAAGTAATTAGATTCTAATAGTAAAGGGAATTTTGATGTTGATTATATTACATCCATTTATGGCCAATATGCATTCCCATGGGCCATGGCAGATATCTACTTGAGTACTTGACTACTTAGGTTCAAGACTATATATGAAGATTACAAACATCTAATAGATCAAACGTTTATCTAGAAAAAATTCTAAATTTTTCTTGGCACTTTTCTTACCCTTATTCCCAAAAATTAAACTTTAGCTCACCTAGCTAGAAATAGATGATCAATAACCTTTTAAAAATTACAATAATCATCTATGTCTCCTAGCTGTGTATGCATCACCAAGGAGCGTGATATTGAAGAGAGGTGGAGAGAGACGAACAATTGATGCAAACTCAATTATTTGTCATCTCACTCTTCTTCATCATATGGTCCATGAAAATGACAGGCAATGAGCTTCAATTCTTCCTTGAAAGTACATTGAATTCCAACAAAGATGTACAGTGACATATTTCACACCTTGCTTTTAATAAGACCCTAGCTAAATACTGATAGTTAATGTAAGTTGTTCATTGTTCTCGTGGTTGCAGCTTTGAGATGCTCTTCATTTTTTTCTTGATTTGAAAAAGTGTTTTGATACAGTATGTACAAGTATAACACATTGACACCCAAAAGAAGTTCTTTTTACACTACTCTGCTGGCACATCAAAGTCTTCGTTACTAGTTAGTTTGAAACAAAAGCAACTTAAGAATTGGTTAATTTGCGTGTCTTATGGATGTAAGTAAATTTAGTTGAGCTGAAATTTCTCTAGTTAGTTTAGAAAGATTTTTGTGCTACTCGTGACTGGAATTCAGCTTGTTTTGTTGAGTTTAGTTCACTTTAGTCAATTATAGGAATGAACCTTAGTATATAGGCAAATTGTTGGAGATAATATTTACTTCGGCCTATTATCTCAAAAATAATTATACTTTAAAAATTGTTACAAATAATCATTACTTCACCCCTATTAGCTCATGGCGATTCAACAAAATTCTGAAATATGTGAAAATTGAAAAATTAAAACTTTTGTTGTATCGCAATTGATGTATTTCACGGTCAAAACAAAAACTAATAACTTAACGCAAGGCTTAATTTTTCAAAAAATAAAATCACGAAAACCTTCATTAGATCATTCCAGGCTAACATCAAGTTGAACTTATTGATACTACTAAACTAAAGTGCTAAACTGTAGTAAGAGAACAAGTCTAGGTAGTTAGGCTAAACTTGGCCAAGATGAGATGCTTTCGTTGTCAAAGATCAAAAGGGTTCCCAAATCAAGCCGAAGGTGCATAGCAGCATAGGGCAAAAACCCAGAGAACAAACGCACAACCTTAACTGTTTACGTAGAAAAGCAAATTGCCATTCTATCATAGATAAACTGGCCTAGTTGCGGAGAAGTTGAGCACATGAACTAAAAACAGATGAATTCTTGAAAGAGAAGAACTAAAGACCAAATGTAGTCTGCCTTGCTTTGTTAAAATTGGGAGTCTATCTATTTTTCTGAACAGTTCATATGCATTCAATATTCCTACGCAGTTACCAAAATATTTGGTTCACCAATGCAACAATTACTCTGCTAGGATATCGATCAATATATGTGGAAATGTTGGATGCCACAATTTTGGCTCAACGGAATCATAAAAATCATCAAATTGGTAAGAATGCTAATGATTTGAAAATTTTGTAACTTGCTATAAAGCTACACACCTTAGTTTTTTTGTTTACTTTTGAATGCTTTTCACGTAGGAGATCCTTCTGAGTTTTTGCACCTTTTGCCTTCTTTACTCAATGTCATACCAAAAGTACAAGAGCGGAGAGAGAAAGGAATGCATGAAGTCATGGAAGCATGTGCTGATGATGCAGGTCTCAGCCTCACAGGCAATCAAAGTATATCCTTGTTTCTTTACTTGGACACTTCACTAAATTTCTTCCTTGCTATTTTCAATTCACTGCTTCTGTTAAGTTCTGCGATTGTACATGTTAGCATAGTCAAAACTCAAAAGTGAAAACTTGATAATTAATACTCGTATAGAGTACTCCGTATATGTACCATTGACATGCAGTGTTCATATATGTGCTGCCCAAACTAGATAGATAAACGCATGATATATATGCTTAATATGTGGTTGTCCTAAATTAGCCAGGCATTACAAGCAGTCAGCAGCATATATATCTTGATACAACTCTATAATATGCATGCATTATGTGTGGTATACTAGTATCTGCATCTATCTGCATCTATAGGTGTTGTTAAGATCACAGAAATGAACAGAAAGATGAGTAGATCAGATAGCAAAAAATGTGTCCTTTTTTTAATTTCCTTTAATGTGGCACCAAATAATGGCTGATTCGTTTATTTGAGAAAAGACTGCTATTGTGAAGGTACTGATGAAGCAAGTACACTTGAACTTGATGAAGGGCCGCTATAGATTGAAGCCAAATCAATAGGAAAAGAGGCAATCTGTTGTACCACATGCATAATCACAATAAGAACAATTGAGCTAAGCATAAGCCTTACACTCTAAATCAAAGAGCTGGAGTATTGATTATTGATTAATTATGTGATCAAATTAAAGCCACATAAACTTATGTGATCTTGTGGTTCAACCTTGTGAAACTTTATTGATTTTCAACTAAGTGTACTAATGAACGGGAAAATATTGCAAGCGGTATGAGGAGTCAAGAGACTAACTGTCGTCTGAATTTCAAATTAAATACTCTGAGAGCAGGTTATGGATGTACAATCGAAAGACGAGCTGTATTGACCGAAACTAAAATTAACTGAACTGAATGGAAGTTTTTAGAAATTATAGGGAACATGCCTATTGTGATACAACAAGTAAGGTGCTTGTAAACTAATAAAATGTTCCTTGTTGCAAACCAAAAAAAAAAAATGTTCCTTGTCGAAATGCTCCTTACACATAATTAAATTGTTGTTTTATTTTTCCTGTTGGAAAGGCACGTCCATTTCATTTGCTGCGATCAAAGCATCAATCAAGCTACAATGCCAATCACTACTCTCCATCTTTTCATGTGTTATTACATACAAATGCACTGATACACACACTTTCTAAAAGCTACTATGAGCTGTACAGTTGTGTTCCTCAGACTAATCATATGAGTTGACAGCTTTGACGAGAACCGTAAATTTACAATGTCAATTTCTTGGCTAAAACTGGACCTTGAAGCATATATACCATTTAAGGAAATAATACAGTGCCAAGACATGTGACTTGCATATCAGCATTATTGATCTATTGTATGTGGTGCCATGATTTTATGTAGAGTCTATTCAGTGAAATTATCTCTTGCTACTGTATTGAATTGTTATACTACGTATGAATCTTCTTAGCTCAATGGAACTAAAAACTGGTAAAATCAACTAATCAAGCAAGCCCTAAGAACATGCAAAAGAATTCAATTCAATTCGGATCATAATCATTTCAATTCAGTCAAATTCATTTCTAAATAACCTCACTTGTCTGGAGAGAAAAGGGCCTGTAATTATCTAATTAACAAAATTGAGCTCATCCGAAGTAAATCAATTACGAATAAACTTGTAACGAATTTAAAGTGTTATTGAGACAATCATGAGAGTATATCGAGACATTCAGAGCCTGATAATCAATGAAGCTTATAAAAGATACTGACATAAAATAGACAAGTGCTTAGATGAGTCATAACTCATGAGTGCACTTCGTTGTTGCCATGGGTGTTCCTTTGAGGTTTATCTCGCAAGCAACTCTGCCCGTAAGTTGTACGGAGTAAGTTTTAATTCTCAACGACGCCTGTGGGAATTAAACCCTCAATTTTAAGAGTGAAAGTATACTCCATGCTATTTGAGTGACTTACTTTTCTAATCAGACTAATTTAACAAGGTATAACAAGAAAAAGTATAGACATGTCTTGTGTGATCCCACCCACCAAATTGTTTCTTCATCTATAATAATAGTGATGGCGAATAAAATTATGAAAACAGTTGCATTATTAATCTCACGTCTTTGATGACAGCTTCTATCGGTCGTGGCGGTACAAATGAATATGTCATGCACTCGTAGAAATTGCTCCATATATGTAGTGAGAGTTATCAAAATCTGTGATTACGGTTGTACCATTGTTGAAGATAAATATAGGTTGACTATACAAGTATTTTTCTATAATCACATATATTGGTATTCGTCACTAGAAATACGCTGCTATCGTTCTTAAATTATTATCCCTTATCAAAAAAAAGTTAGCACGTAGAACGATAAAGAAAAGGGAAATTTTGTAGTACTCAATTTGACATGGCTTTGGCTTTTGAATGAAAGTGGTGACGCTGGAGTTTTGGGGACCGGAAATGGGCTCATTGGGGGACCAATTATGGGCTTTAAATGGGCTACGATTCGTAGGGCTGATTAAAAAAAATAGTGGGCCCATAGAAAGTACAACTGGAAGGAAGGCAGATGGGAGATGCTAATTTGGGACAAACACTATCAACATCAACAATTAAGGCACGTGGACCGTATTCCATTTTTGGAAACTCCTTTAGAAACGGTCCAATTTTTCTTGGGCAAGCTACCTTAACCACTTGCCCCATGACCTAACCTAGCCCGCTTTCCTTTGCATTTGGGTTGGTTGGGAGGAGTGTTGTACAATCTCTCAAACTAGCGCATGTAATTATTTAATTAAAGTTTTTTAATATAAAACTTTTAATAAAAAAGTGTTATTATCAAACTTATTTATTAAATACTTTTAATTATTACCCATGTCTACGATTTTTTTCTAAAAAATGTATAGTGGAATAATAATTCTTATAGATTCATGTCAAAATTGACTCAATAATTCTCTTTTTATTAATAACATAGATTATTAAGATATGCGTATCTCTATGTTAGAAATGGTATTAGAGTCAGATACATGAATATATTATTAAATTAGATATAAAAAAATTATTCTATAATTTACGATATTTTTTTATTATCCAAATTATGGTAGTAAAATAATTCTTTTAGATTTTGTATAAAAATTGACTCCATAATTTCCTTTTTCTTTTTTTAATCATTTTTCTATGATGAAGACATATTAACTAACTAGCTACTATATCGACCAATTAGATATTTCCATGTAATTAAATTTTTGCTTTGATAATGTAGTCAAATCAATTTTCTCGCTCCATTTTGTCTTTTTATAATTATGGTTACAATTATCATGTTTAGGATATCATAATATCCTGGCCCCCACTAAAAAATTAGCAAGTCTTTGGTATAGGTGTATACGTATACTTGGTAAAATTATAACTAATAATGAAAAAAATGACTAATGGTAATTAAAGTTTGACTAATGATTTCTATTCTAATAATTTACTAAACATGCTCTTATTATAATACGTTTACTAATTCATTTTAACTATTACTAGTCCAATAAAATAAATCTGCAATCAGTGACCCTTACATCAATTAGTGAATCTTGATGGAGAATTAGTAAAGTTTTTTATTTTTTTGCGTTTACACTCGAGGTGTACACTTGAGGTGTATCGATCCACGGTATAAATGAGGTGTACGGTATATTTTGACGTATTCGACCTTTATTGTATTAGGCTCATTAAGGTTAAACAAAATTTCCATCGAGGATGGATGAGAGAGACGAGAATACGGAAAGCCTAAACGAATCATAAGGAATGTCATTGAGCTGTCCATGTCATTCATGTATCAGAAGTTCAGAACTGATGTGGTTGGAAATTAAAGTTGCTTGTGGCAGATGAAATGTAACATCTTGGTCGTCTATGCTTCCAAAGTTCCACGGTGCTATTATATTAGAATTAGATGAAAATAGGACAAAATTTTATTTTTTTGGTGCCCGTTTGCTTCACCAGAGTTTTGTTCCGACTAATTTAAACACGACCCGGGTCGCACACCTGGATGTGGTAGGTGAGTCTCCCAATGAAGATCTCTGCATACGCTGAGGCTCGAACTCGAGACCCCGCTTCAACCAACCCACATTAGTTGAAAATAGGACAAATTAATATCTAAGTTAAAAAAACATTTCTTTTTATTAATACTCGTAGTATTAACATACTTCTCCTGGAACTAATATCCGACCATTTTAGCCCATGTTCTTTAGAGCTAAACTTTAATGAACTGAATAAAATTTAATAAAACTGAACTGAAATGAACTAAAAAACTAAACTTTTTTAAATTGTTTTGCCATTCAAACTTATTAAACCCTATCAATATTGTATGTTTATGAAACTATATAGTAAGACCTTTCCAATGATATTAATGACTACCAATAGATACCGGGATCAAAAGTTATTATATTCGCAAGTTTCGAGCTGAACTCCGAAAAATAAACTAAACTAAACTGAATTGAAGGAATTTGAATTAAACTAAACTAAACTAAACTTAAGTTGTAAAGAAGCCTTTACTCAGAACAGTTTCAATGAGATAGGCGCCGATGGAAATCAATCTTGATTTAAAGTTTGGGACAAGGTGCTTGTTAGATTTGACGCACCGGTGCACTTGTTTTTTTGGCCCGACTCGATGTGGCCTGCTTCAACGCAGCCTGTTTCTTACCTTGGAGCATGCTTTGATACTAGAGCTGGTCATTTATCTAACTAGGCTCGAAATCGCTTGGTTAAATTCGTGTCAAAATTAGTCAAAGTCAACTTGTTAACTAAGTCGGCTTGATCAAAGTCGAGTTGTAATAGAGCTACTGTGGATAGTTTGGTCAAAATCCGTTTAATTCGGTAAAAGTCGGCATAAGTCGGTGAAAGTCGGCCTATATCGGATAATTCATCGCTACTTAGCCATGATAGCCGGTCAAATTCGATCAAATTGGTCAAAATTCGCTTAATAATTCGGTCAAATTCAGCTAAGTTGAGTCGTATAAAGAAGGATGAGCGTGAGTTAAGGTTATTTCAAGTTAATTTGATCCTTAGTCTTCCCGAAGTCGGCCTCAATCGTTAAAATTCCATGGTACACCTTACTAATCCAATGGAAAACCTTGCTAGGTACACAAACACACCCCATTTGAAAAAAAAAAGAACAAAATAAAAATAACCAATGTTAAAAGAATACCTCATTTCTCAACTCTCTCTCTCTCTCCTTACCAAGCCCACTCTCTCACCATTGTTACCCAACAAACATCGGCCACCTACTATCAAAAAAAAAAAAAAACATAGGCCACTGCCACCACCTCTTGCCTCCATCATATTAGCAATGCCCTACACCGCCATATACTACCCCTCACCCTCCAATCGAAACCCTAACATCTCTCTCTCTCTCATCCATAAACACAATCTCAACACCCATAACCACCACCACACTCTCTCTCCACATTCACAACCATCACACTTCCTTTTCCTCGGCGTCATCCCACCACCATCCATCACCGACGACACCATAGTTTGTGTCTACTCGCAACCATTGAAACCCAATTCGTGACTACGAGTTTCATTTTGTGTCCCGTATAAGCATATTTTGTTACCCCCGTGTTTTAGCACGTGACCACTCGAACACGTTTTGTAACCCCCTCAACATTAATATGTGACCTTTATAGCACAATTTGTGACCCTTTTTTTGACCTCTTAGAAATGCTATTGCTCATCTAAATATTCATATTAATCAATTACAAAAAAATGTGTGAACCGTTTCATATATGAGATTTGGTATTAATTACACCTCGGATAGTCATTAATGACCCATCCGGTAAACATTAACGTCCCCTTCGGTAACAATAATGACCCATCTTCACCTAGTCTCATATATGAAACGGGTTCACATAAAATTTTCTTTTAATCAATAGTCACATACTCACATATTTATTTTAGTGAACTTATTGGAATTTAATACTTCAATGCCGCAATGCATGGGTCAATCTCGGAACAACCTCTCTATTCTTAAACATGGTTAAGGGTGCGTACATCATGACCTCGAGCACCCCCATTAAATGGGGATTTGCACTTTGTTATTGTTGTTGTTGTTATTGTCACATAGTATTTAATTCGTTTATTAGTCAGCACACTTTTTTTGAAAGTGATAATATTGCACAAGGTGTATCTATACACTAGGTGCACCATACAAGTGCCACAACGTATGTAGCTAGATTCAACATGACGTTGTTTCGTAATGGACAGCCCAAAACATTCTTCAAAGATTTGAGAATCTACATTTGTGGTAGACTGGCACTAGGTTTGAATACCCAATGCTTATTATGACAAAAAAAAGAACAATTGCTTATTGACGTTATGAATTGGACCTTTTTAATTGTGAAAATTTCGGAAGTTTGGACATGCTCAATGAAGGGGGCTTTCAGTTGTTCCTCTGCACAATGGCTATTATTTTTGAAAAACACCCTCGGCACTGTTCTTGTTAGTATAGTACGGAGTAGTGGAGTACTAACCAAACCATGTTGTTGACAGTAGCACAAAATTATACATTGTGCTAACCTTGTTTTTTTTTCCAGGCATATAAATCAAAATACATGCATTCATTGTGGACCACTCATTTTATTGTCATCATATTTGTCACCACAGATTTTCCTATCCGTCGTGACGTATGATATGGTTTGTCATCACATTTATTAGAAACTGTCGTCACGGATATGACAGTTCGGTGAATCACCTATCCGTCATGACAGATAATAAAGTTTGTCATCACCGAAGTTAAAAATTGTCGTCACAGATGCCATGCATGTATTTTGGGTGATATGCCTGAAAAAAAAACAAGGTTAACACGAATTTTCAAATTATACTCGTATACACAAACGTGACTACCAAAAAAATTACATTTATAAATGAAAGTTACCTTATTATTCATTTGCTTACGTGGCACATGTCTCAAAAACAAACTACACAATGTGTGATTTCTGCACCTTTTACTACCTCATCACTACATTTTTTGATTACTATCTCAATGCTTGTCATATTGTTTACTATAGTGCAAGTCTCAAAGCTCAAAGACCACATGGTGTTTGTCTCATTAAGGGCGAGAGAACCAACTTTTCTCCTATGGTATCAGACTATCACTTAATAACGAGTAGTCGAGTACTCGAGTATCTTAATTTCCGAACCGTATCGCCTATGCTAATACTAGAATGGTATGCGAAAAAGCACTGCTTAAACACCCTCTAAAAATGGAAGTTGACTGCTTCTTGAAGTTCGACAATTGATTTCCGAGCAAACTCGAACTATTGTCCTTGCCAACTCTTTTCAAAATCCTCCTCGATGCTTGTAAAACTATCACATCTTTAGTTTGTTTATGGTTTGCCATTATTGATACTCCCATAAACACACATGCAAGTTGATTTCTTTAAAAACGCCCTGCTTGTGTTGACACTTCAAAATCAAATAATCAATGTGTAATACTAATACTGACTTGCAAATCCAATGTACGGAGTATTGTGTTCTGACAAAAATTTGATGCACAACAGTAAGCCATAAGACGTTTTCAGTTTTTCACTGTTTTAGGGTGTGACATAATAAGTATCAACTCGGCTTTCGTTAGATGATGGTTGCTACGATAAAATAAGCTCATTTGTGCATGCTCCCAAATCCCAAATCTCGAAACATGTAAAGAGACGCACGATGCAAAGTTGCAAACATAGTGAGGCTCACATTAAGCAATTATGCATGCCTTGGAATGTTTAATATACTCGTATGCAACTAGCCTACCACGAGACGGCACCAGCACTTAACCAGTTAAACAATGCAACTTACCCAGATTGGTATGTTCGCATACACCCCTTCGTACTTTCAAAAGCCATTTGTTTAGTTTTATTCTCCCTCTTTCTAGTTTCCCCTTCTCCCTCTCTCTTGTTTCTCTTCTATACTCTCAGGTCCCAGCAAGAATACTTTACAGATACATTCAAGCTAAGCAAAGAACTGAAGAAGTGAATATACTGTCATGGAATACTGCGATCAATATAATATTGTACATCGTCAATTTGTCATATTGCCAAATATATTCCGCGAATCATATTTTCACTATGTAAAAATTAAAGTGAAATGTTCACCTAACAAGCCTATAAACAAGAAAGTATTCTGAAAACAGTTGAAGATTGGCTTCACCAGAATAGAACTTAGTTGGCCAGCTAGCTACATTATACTAATTAGCTAGGCATGAGATTTCACACATCATCTTGGGTAAGAGCAAGTACCATATAAAACACGCACATTTTTAACAGTTCCATGTTTCGGTAAGCTTACACCGCAATTGAGAGGCTAACAACCTACACTTATCAAGATCAAGGAGAGATGTCTCCTTAAGAGTTAATTTATGCTAATAGAATACAACATCCAATTTAATACGAACAACGTTACCAAATCACTCCCAAGAGAAGGAAATAGTTTGATGACCACCACCAGAAGATGACCCATCAGTTCCCCCCTGGAAGACATCCTGACAGAGGTTATTACTGCTTCTCATATTTGACAGTAGGCCAGAAGCACCAGGGTGGCCTTCCAAGCCTTGGCCCTGAGAGCCTGAGAACTGGCCCATGGGGTTGTAATGCAGACCGCTATTCATGGTTCGGGTTGAGTTGGTTGGGCTAGGTTGGATAATTCGACCCAAACCCATCTCAGAAGTCTCAGCAGGTGATGATGACAGAAGAGAGAGAGCACGATCAGAATCGATTACAGGATTTAAACCATTACAGAACATTTTCGGAGTATTGTTACTGCTGTTGCTGCCACCATTTCCTGATGCAGAAGGATCATGATGAAGGGTCTGGCTCCCGGAAGCTAGAGAAGGCTCAGGGCCTTGTAAGAAGGGGAACTGTCTGCCTCTGTAAGGTTGAGAGTAAGACCCCGATACAGAGCTGCTACTGTATAGTGATGTTGGGTTGCTTTCAGCTTTAACAGCTGCTGACCAAGTTGTTGTCACCACTGAGCTAGCAGGGATGATAGATGGGTTGCTGAATGACAAATATCTACTACCTGAAAGAGTTAAAAATCATTTTTCGCATAAGTCAGTTTTCTTCCATTCAAATCTGCCACAGAAACTAAAATCAACATTTCTGGTTATGCACGTCTTAGCTTCTCTTGACACTTTGACAATAGTGAGTACTCGTAGCAAACAACTAGTGCATAAACCGATGGTGACTTGAAAGTACTTCAAAATAATAATATAATCAAAGTGAATTAATGAGTAATCATTGGAGAATGGATGTGGACATCAAAGGGAAAATCCAAACCTTGGCTGGCGGAAAGGAAGTTTCCATGGTTCACAGGCAGGGGTTCAGGCTGAGGCTTCCTTCTGCGACGATTGTGCCCCTCAAGACGTTTCCTACAACTCCGCTTCCCTTCATCGAACTCACCCAGTGAATGGAACCTAATAATGTATCAACGAGTTATTTCTACATTAATTTTACTCGGTACAACAGTCGAGACACTAGTGACCATCTCCACTGACAAATTATTGACAAAACTGCCCGGACACTAGTAGCAGTGTAGTTTATCAGTTCCAACTGACGACCCTTAATTAAGGGGTAAAGCAAGCGCTAGTAAACTAATCACTGTAAAATATTGATATAAGTAGAGGCAACATATATTACATGCCATGATGTCAAGACACAAACTTAACTGGAGAAGAGCCTACCATGCCAGCAGCTCATTGGACAAAAAATGAAGAAGAGAAGATCACCTGCTGCATTGCTGACAGAAGCGTTGCTCATGGCCTCCAATTGTGACCCTTGGGGTCTTAGAGTGCATCTCGCAAACCTTATGGCGTCGGTGGTAGTCTCGGCATTTACTCAGATCAGACTTGCACCCATCAACCAAGCATGAAACGGCTTGGCTACTGCTGCTTGGTGCACGAGCTCTTTTCGATGATCCACAAGCAGATGGAAATGGTTCCATTGGAGGAGCTCTGGGATCTTTGAAGCTGCTAGATAATCCTTCCCCAAAGTCACCAAAACTTCCGAGTTTCAAATCTACAATGCTCTCTCTTCTTGTATTGTGCCCTTGTAAGTTATTCGACCCAAAAATGCTTGAAAAAGTTGTTACTCCTCGCTTCTCCAATTCTGCCAAGTCACAGTAGGTTGTCTTAAGATTATAGCCCATAAAACCTTCCCCGGTCCCTCTTTCTATCCTCTCTAGTGTTCACCTATATTCACATATGACAAGTTTGCATAAGAAGAGGAGGTAAACCATTACAAATATTCTTTGGAATCTCAACTTTGGCAAATTGTGGTAAATAATTCTAGCCAGAATCTGCTATTGGCACAAGCCCTTCAATAAAGAAAGCTAAAACCTACCAAGTCCTAATGATAAAATATTAGCTCAACTAAGCTCAAGGCACCACATGGACAGTCCTCACAAAAAACTTGGTTAAGTAGGATAAAATAATCACTTTCTCCAAAAGTTTTTAATAAATCTCAAATGATACAATAGGCAAGCCTCCACAAGCCACTGTGGCACTGTCCATAGAGTACCATAAAACTGTGGGAGAGCCACTCATTAATACTCAGCAGTTCATCCAAGTTACCAATCATATCATCTCTTCTACAACACCAGCAGAAACAACTGAAAGATGGTCATGTCACATGGTAGTGATACAACTGAATTAGATACTTCATTTCAAGTTATGATGATTTTGATAATAGTAGTTGTATATGATACAGTTAGTATGCAATCACATGGAATGATTCAAATAAATAAACATGATTTATGCTGGTCCATATTTAGCTTTAATATAAAATAAAGGTGGGTCAGTTCAAAGGAACAAAATTATAGGATGGTGACCTCTAAAAGCTATTTTTCTTCCAATAAATTATGTCTTGTACAATAATTCCAGGTTCATTCAAAAGTAAAGTATTTCAAAAACACAACACACATAAGAGTTGCTGAATTGGGACGGAATGAGCTTGAGTGGACAAATTTAGTTAGGCACAAAGACAGAAGTTAACAGTTACCAGAATATGAGGCACACTGCATTTAGACATATAAGTGAGGAGGCAAATAAGGAGCAGAATTAAGAAAAGCTGTAATTTTTACTAAATGGGTACCTGGGGGTTATCTCAGAAACCAAGCAGATGTATGTATTACTTCTAGATAGACTGGCAGATTAGATTGGATTGGAGAAGGTAAAAAATATAAAATTCCTAGAAAGTGTGGAAAATAACAGGCAAACACAAGTAGCAAAGTGGGAAAGCAAGGGTCAGTCTAACTATCAGCTAAGCTCATGCCTATATAATACAGTATTTATTTGCTTATTAAAGGGTTGTGATTGTGAGTAAGTGGGAAATCAACTCACTGAAAAGAGTTGCAGAGCAAGGACACTGATCTGGGCTTCCTAGCCATTCGTCCACTGACAGCAATTCCATTAGAAACCAATAGCAAGGCAATAGTGTGGATCAGGAAGAGAGAGGGAAAGAAAGAAATGAGTAAAGGTATGGCTATTGCCTTATAGGCTTTCTTTTAGCTGGACAGAGCAAAAGGATACCTAAGGCTGATAAATGTAGGAAATTATTGGGACTCACTCTATACTTTGCAAACTTGGGAGAGAGAGAAACAACAAAGACAGTTAAGAGGAATAGGAATATGAATAGAGAGAATGGTTGATGTTTAGTTAGACAAAGAAAGGTGTTCAAGGACAGGACTCTGTAGTTTAGTTTAGTTTGTACTACTTGCTACAGTTGCTACTTGCTACAGTATGCAGGCTTGTAGTAAGTAGAGATGAAAGGTGTTAAATACTGTTTAGACAAAAGACTAACCAAAGGGAGTCATTTATACTTCCTTTTCAGGCTTTGTAGCTTGCAGTTAGTAGAATTTAGAAGTCTTGTCTTGTAAAATAATGGGTTTAGAAGCTAAGGAAAAAACGAGTGGAGGGGAAAGGGACAGGGTGTTGTTGCTTTCAACTTTTTTCAGTGAAAATGAAAAGTACAGAGAAGAGGAAAGGTATGGACGTATGGTGTGAGTACTTTCTTGTGTTTAGTGTGTCTCACATTTAGAGATGTCTCCCTCAATTGGTTTTCTTCTCCCCCTTTTCCCACATTCTCTGTTTCTTGAGTAGTTGCATTGCACCTCAACGATACATGGAAATCTAAGCTAGCCATGAATTGTAACCTCATCACAAGTCATTTTGGATTTTCATTGACAATAAAACAACAATAACAACCCAATGTAATCTCCCTTTTATGGGGGTTTGCGGGGTCAAGATGTACGCAACCCTCAACGTCTTTCCACCTTTTATACGAGCGATTATTATTATTATTATTATTAAGGTATTAACAGCAGAAGTAGCACTCATTTTGAAGAGGAGCCCTAGATGAATACTGTAACAAATTGTACAACGCGACTCATATTGACAAACAAAGGGAGTATCCTCAGTCTCAGCTCACTAAACTAGTGCTCCCGAGGACCCATAGAGAATGTTAAATATACTTCCAACAATATTGTCAATACCAATTTATGAATTCGAAATATATGGTACGTCATTCTTAATAACAAAACAAGACAGAGACATCAAACCACACAAAAGAAACCAAGGGGCCACGTATAAATTCTCAAACAACGATAGATATTAAAATTGATCCTAGTATTTAACAAGTTCATTAAACGATTATGAGACAAATATATGCTTTCCCTAGACTCCTAGAGTAACATGATTGAGAATGAGGGAGATGATTCAACAAAATGAAACGGTAAGATTAATGGTACAAATGTCAGTAAATTTCGTGAATATGCTTATAAATAGTAGGGAGATTGGTATGCACGAGTAACATACACAGATCATCCACCTTTAGAAAAAGTCAAACACGGTGTGCCAGTGCAAATCACCTAACAGCCATCCAGTCTTTGCTTCCTGTTGTTGGGTACTGTACTGAACTACTAACAGACGTCTAGACCTGCCTAATTTGGGAACCATTGGCATGGGTGCGTGCTCAATTTATCACTGAAAGTCTGAAAGACCTCGGCTGCATGCCTGCATGTATATTACACTAAAAGGACAGACCAAAAGAGTAAGGCCAAAGAAAAAAAAGAAGTTAATGAAAGTCTAACCCTGACAACAATCTAGCAAGTAACAATTTTAGCAACTTAATCTCAACTACCATGCCTTGAGGATGTCACTAAAACTATGCACTTGATTCCTTCTTTTAGTACGGACGCAATCTCTATGATTCCCAACAATTCATTAAGGATGAGATCACCTAAGCTAGGGGCCCTCTGTTTAAAGTCCAGGACCCTTGATATGCAGTGACTGCACTTATTTCCTTGTGGGTTGGTTTAGCTTTGTTTGTGTATGCTTTTCTCGCCAACTGTACTCATCTCACAAGGCAGGATTTCACTAACTACTGGGGCTATCAGTAACATCATTCGCAGCTATATGCTGTTGAGCATTTAACTTAGACCCGCTTTACAGAGACTGACTTCTGCAATCATTCCACTGAGATCGAAACATAATACTTGCGATAGAGGGTAAAGAAAATGTGACGGGAAATTACTGGTGTAGTGGTGTCTTTTAGACTGCAATCACTGGATGGTTAATCGTAGTTTGATATCCGAATCCGAAGATCCGAACACGAACCGACCCGTTTTAATCTGACCCGGTTGGGACCGATCCGAATGGCGACCCAAACCCGATCATTAATCGATCCAAAACTGACTCAACCTAATTAGTTAAGACCAAATTACGCCCGACCCGGGTTAGACCAGGCAAAACTGACCCAAAACCTTTGGTTCGAACCGAACCACCCGACCCCAAATAGACTCGAAAGTTACAACCCGAGACACGATTTCACACGAACCGAATTGAACTTGACTCGAAAATTTTCTAGCAAATGTAATCAAAATGTATTTTTAAAGTCAAATGTTTCAAAAAATTATAGACCCGAAATCAACCCGACCTGAACCGTAACCCAACCCGAAAAATAAATAATCTAGATTGACCGGGACTGAACCAACCGGAATCGAATGGTTTAACCCGTTTGTCAGGTCTAACCCTCCGACCCGAACCCGACTACAAAGTTGTTATTGTCAACCCGAACAGAATCCGACCCGATCGACCCAATTACCAGATCTATCTAGACCTGGGAAATGGTCAAAAGGTGCGGTTTCAGTTTAGGTCGGGTTGGTTTGGGTCAATTTATGTTTCTTATTTTTTCGGTCAGCGGTTCGGGTCGGGATCATTTCGATTCGGGTCGTTTTCGGGTCTATTAATTTTTGAAATATTTGACTTAAAAAATGCATTTTGAGCACATTTGCTTGGAAAATTTCGGGCCGAGTTCAGTTCGACTTGAGTGAAACCGGGTCTCGGGTTCACTTCGGGTTGTAACTTACGGGTCTATTTTGGATCTCGGATCGGGTGATTCGTTTTAGGTCAATGGGTTCGGGTCAGTTTTACCAGGTCTAGGTGTATATATGAAATTATGAATAGCCTTGAGGGGGAATGACCCCAATTTCCCACCAAAAAAATCTAAACAGTAGACTATTGATTGAATAAGAAAAGTGGAAGAACTGAATTGATTTTTGTTGAATGAAACTAATTTAAATACTCTTGAAGCAACCACTACTAAATTCAACCGAATACTATTGATTGAAATAGAAAAGTGGGAAAAAAATAATCTTGTAGAATATATGATATATCTAGGGTTAAATACTCCTAAAAATCTAAAATTGAGGTGAATTAGATAATACAAGTATTTTACAACGAATTCTTGGAGCAACATATTAATCTTTCAAATGTATAAAAAAGTATTCGACCCTATATAATGACAACAACAACCGAAAGAAATCCTCATTCAATTGAGGTGCTCGGGGGTCAAGATGTACGCAACCAAACTCCTATTTAAGAAAACAGAAAGGTTGCTCCAACTATTCGACCCCATATTATGAACTTTCTGAATACGACACTGCTTGTGATTACACATTTCAGATCCAAAATGTACCAGTAACCATTAAGATAGACAACAAAAATCGCCGGAAGGAAAGAAAGAAAATTTTTCTTCAGTAAAGAGTCAACACATATTGATGAAGAAAAATATCAATTTCCACGGTCATGAGGAGAGTCATGAATGTCTTGTCTAGCTTAAAGTAGGATGAACAGCGACGGATGCAATTGAATACTTTTCCGAGTTTGGGAACCCAAATCAATAATTGTTTCTTGGACTGAATTTGTATGTCAGATAAACATTTTCATAGAGGACATGAAATTAACTGAGTTTCCGCAGTCACAGGGCTCGCAGCTCATGAGCCACCAATTCAAATATTTCTTTTGGATAGTATTAGAGCAGCTAAACCCCGGTAATCTATCTAAATCTGAATAATCATCGTACGTCTACGAATGGGCTTTAAAGGAACAACCAAAACCTGGCTTATGTTGGCTCGTCCTATGATCGTAAGGGTACATACAACAAATCCAAGTACGTACCTTGTCTCTCTTGAGAATCTTTCTGCTAACTTATACTATTAAGGTTAGCAGACATAACCTCGGAACTGACAGCAATATACTTCTAGTTAATTCAATAGAAATAGTTTAAAATATGTTATAAAGTGGAGAACAGATTCATTAGCCCTCTCTTGAGAATAAGTACACGCATTAGCTACTTCTGAGTTCTGACTATTCTCTCCCTGGAGGAGTACTTTATAAACCAGCAGGTGAGTCAAGCTAGATTTCCACTCAAAGTATTTTGACCTCTAAAATTATAAGCTGCCACATGTTCATACTCAGCAAAGTATGAAGAGTTTGGCCCTCTTCTTTGGACTTAATATTACTCGACTCGTACCAATTTGGGGTTAGTTGAAGTTTTAAGCACAGGGTCGTATTTGGACCCGTGCAAGCCGTTCGCTTGCACAAGGCCCAAATTTGAGAAGGGCCCATTTTTCCAGTTTTATAACTACAATTACAATATAGTATAGATATATTTCATATATGAAACATAGAGTAACTGGTAAGAGTGCCACTCTCACATCCAGGAGATCACTTGTTCAAGGCCTTGGGCACGCATGAATTTAGTTTTGTTTACTTTTTCTATCTTTTTCATTTTGCAATTTTTAGGGCCCTAAAAAAAATTTCGCACAGGGCCCCCATAAGTGACGGTACGGCCCTGTTTAAGCAGCACCATATTGCTTAATTGAGGCTTTAAGTTCGAGCCTTATCATATGCAGAGACATTCATTGAGAAACTCACCCACCACAGTCAGATGTGCGAGACGGGTCGAGTTTACACTAAACTCCGATAAACCAAACCGGCAACCAAAAATAAAATATTACTCCGCCCGTATCAATTTTCAATTTAGTAAGTTGGTTTCCATTTTCTTAGAATTACTATTGATTTTACTGTAAGTAGGAGCATTAAGTGCAATTAGTTAACATTACTTCAATTCGCTCCAAGAATCGTGCCTTACAAATTAGTACTCCAAGGTGCAAGATTGTTCTCACGGACGATCCTGCCAAATTAGGACAACTAACCAGATAGGCCAGAAAAGACATAGATGTGATGACAATACAAGTCAGCAATGGATAGTCCGCAAGAAGTGACATTAGTGTTAATGTTGCTTTTCTTCTGTGCCTAGTAAAGAGAAGCACTGGCAAGTAGTGTTAGTGACACTGGTGTCAATGTTGCTTTTCTTATGTGCCTAGCAAACAGAAACACTCTAGTGTAGTCCTTTGTAAAAGAATCATTAAGTTACAAAAATGTCATCCAAGCACAATCTTATGCTCTCCGAAGGTAGCTGCGTAAACCCATCCCAAACTGTCGACATCATTTCAGGACTTGCAGAAAAGAAGTCACATTTCTACCAAAAAAAAAAAAAGAAAAAAAAAAAGAAAAGAAGTCACATGTTTTGTCTTCGTTCACTAAATCACTTGTCACATCTTAACATTTTCGAGTTAAGCTAACATGAACTTAATTTCCATCCGGAGAACTAAAAATTGAAAGGAATCGTAGTTAAACAATGCAAAGGTGACTCATTAGGTGGGGAAAAGCAGTGGCAAAATGTCGGGAAGCTAGCAATGCCCTATTACCCTTTGCCCACAATTAGTTTTCTCACGCACCCCACCCCTCTGTTGGAGTTACCCAGAATTGGGTCCCAACACATTTGTGTTTCTGGTTGTCGTCACTTTCTTCCTACTCACTTGAAAAACACAAATGAATGCGCCCCATCTAATATCTCCCCAGTTCCCTTCATGTATCCTCGTTCTCATATTTGAACGCCCATAAATCATCTTAGTTATTTCGCCCTTCTGTCATTTTCATATCGTTGGGACCTAGAGAAAATAAAGGTGTTTGGTTTGTTTGAGAAGACCTAAAACTTCAAATGGTCTTGGATTGCTTCATGCATTTTGATTGATGCAATTAAGTTGCAATGGACAAAATGAAGGAAGATTAAACAAGACCAAGTTATCACCTCAACCTTCATGATTTGTAAAGGCAATCATATCAACGTTTTGTTTTTTTTGGCAAGAAAAGCCCCCATAATTATCAGATAACATGTGCTCTTCTGATAGCTACAAGCCCTACCCTGGCTACATCGGCACGTCCCTTGGGGCACTTCCAAGTTCCAAATAGAGAGTTCATGAGAGCGGTTTATAAGGTTCAAGGTGAGTTTATCCATTGGTGCATAAAGTTTATACTACTAGGGTTTATGGAAGTAGAGAGAGCCTTGGGAACCATTGGAATTTGGAAGTGCTCTTAGACCTTACTTGGAAGTCAGCTTGTTGTGGCATGATTATTTGACTAAAACAAGCTGCTTATATAAAAAATTATACTCGGATCTCTATTAAAAAAAAAAAAAAAATTGTTGACACACCTTTTATATTCAAATTTGTTGGTACACCCCTTAAAATTAAAAAATGTTGTTTAGATACCCCAAAATTGACCACTTGACCAAAAATCAATGCGAAATTCCCGTTCTACCCCTATTTGACCAAAATTGACTATTTTATCAAAAATCGACCTACAATTATTTTTGATAAAATTCTGAATTATGGATGAATTTCGAAAACTAATTAAAGGATGAATGAAAACAATTAGGAGTGAAAGATAAATTCGAGGAATCTGACGGGGGAGGTCAATTTGGGTCAAATAAGGGTAAAGGGGGAATTTCGGGTTGATTTTTGGTGAAATGGTCAATTTTGGGGTGTCTAAACAACACTTTTTAATTTTAAGGGGTGTGCCAACAAATTTGAATATAAAAGGGGTGTTCTTACAAACTTTGGTATATAAAAGAGGCGTGCCAACAATTTTCCCAAAAAAAAAAAATTACACTTGATATGGTTATTAGCCAAGTTTTTCACCCTAACGCGCTGCTAATTAATAAACTACTCTTCTCTAACTAGTTCACATTAGTTGATCAAATCATCTAAAAACTCCATCTAGGCAAAGCCTCTCAATCTAGATCCAACTACCAGCTTCAATTATATGTCAAACAAAGCTTTATACCAACAACATATACGAGTATGCATGGTATAAAATTTACCAAACACTTATAATCCAAAGCATTTACAATAGAATTTAGAGTATATAAATTAAGTTTATGTTTATATTTGCAACAATTTAAATTTAAAATGTTCAATAATAAAGAACGTTGACTTGCTAATAGCAAAAAAAAGAAAAGAAAAGAAAGAAAGAGGTCACTAGTGCAAATGGGAAATACTTTTCAACCCAACTGAAATTGGGAATATTTTTCATCCCAGCACTATCATGGTAATTAACATCAAACTTAAAACGTCTAGTAAACCTTATTTGATCATAAATGAGGTTTAGTTTGCATTAGTGAGTTCCATAATCCATCCTATTAACCGGTTCCACACAAGTTCTATTGGTATAACAATGTCATAAGTTATTAGATTCGCATCCAAAAGTTAGAAATAAATTTTTCAAAAGTTTTTCCAAACAATGATTAAGAGATCTTTATAAAGGTATTTCGTGGGTCATTCTAGAAATAACCTCGTTTGGGATTAGACCGTCTACATCAAATCTCCTCAATAGTCAATACATCCATCTGAGATAGGAATAACACACGATTGTTGTTGGTGGTGTATTGGCATAACACCTATCCGTTCAACACTAAGTATAAAAGGATTGAAAAAGTCTATTATATATCTAAGAACAAGGGTAACCACTTACTGATGCGTGTTCCCACGATGTAATTCATAGTTCACCCTTACTTTTGATCAAGAATTTAAAATCGATCACACACCAATCGTTGACCACTAACATCCATCTGTTAAAATATTAATCACAACCAGAATGTCCCCCAATTATTGAAATGTCCACATTAGTTAGTCCACAAATGTAAGGGGTACAATCCAACCCTACATCCAATATACAGCTCCTGTCCTTAACGAGCAGTAAGTGGGTGAATCTTCCAAAAGCCAGGTCTCCTAGTTTCCTACTCTTCAAGAGGAGATAGTCCCAGTCCGCTAACAAACCAGACCTCGAAACGGGAAAGATATGGAGGCAGATAGATAAAAAGAATAGCCCCTCAAACTGTACAGACGAATACCTTCAACGTTTGGTTCACTAGATCTATGTGCCGCACAAGCAACAGACAACATACGCATGAAACACCAGAAAACGCAGCGGAACTCAAAACTAAATGAATTGCACAGGCCTAGAATGGTCCCCTACAATTCAGGAGGAGCAACTTCGCTAGTAATTATCAGTCTTTAACCGCATGCACAACATGGTAAAACAGAAACAAGTTGAAAAGCTAGTGCATCACATGGTGCAATCCACATGGAATCTCGGAAAAGTTGGCATCAAAAGAGACGTTTAATTCGGTTAAAGCGAAGTTGAAGACTGTCACTGAGCAGCAGCTTAATGCAAGATCATATAAAATTTGATGTAAACTGCATAAGCTAGTGAATCAGCGACTTACATGTTGACCGAGGGCAATCCAGCTCTGCTCCCAGCTTTCCAATATCATGCTTGCAGAGCATGGATCTAAATATAAAAGAATCCCTCCAGGTCTCAGGAGAGGTACTCACAGTATTACACAACTAAAAAAAAAACATGATTATAAATATCGCAGGACAAGAGTAACTAATATTATACACCCTAAAAGCACTGCTAAGTGCTGTCATTCTCATTGCCGCTATTATACTAAAATCCATCAGTACAAGTTGCTAATGCATAATCCAATGCAGTCATTTGCGCTTGCTATGCACACGTATACTTACCATCAGAACAATACTGGTGATGTTTCTGGGACCACAACGGAAAGTACCACAGACCTCTTTGCTAACCTGAAAAGAAGATTGATAAACAAACATTAAAACAAAGTTTCACTTAGAAAGTACTGTTCCATGTCAACTAGATCATTCCCAAGTTCTATCCAATTAGTACTCTAATCACCTTTCACGGTTATTATATACAAAGAGGTCACATGGCTGACACAATCATTAGTGGCTCAGAAAAACTGTATCATGAGCTTAAACATGACTCCACAAGAACTGTCTTGACTGAATGGCTGTAAGCTGTTTGGGCACATATGATATATCTTCAACGGTCCAGACTGCCACATTCCAACAGTGGCAATATCAAACTGGGTTCTTGTTCAAATAGGAATGACTTTCAAGTTGATGTCAACAGATAGATGAACGTAGAAAGAAGCAAAAAAATGGAACATGAAATAAGTCAAGTTCAATCCACCAAATTATATGCAATTCTTTTTTCTTCAATTTTAAGCAGACTTCACTCTCAAGTTGCGAGAGAGTTTAGAGCACATACCTAAAGCCGGAGACAATAGCCAAGGTCCACCTCCAGGCCCAGAATACAAAGCGTCATGCAGCAGCAGGGTTGCTCTGTACCTTACAAAATAATGTTACAGTACAAAGAGTAATTAGCATAGATTATAGGCCACAACAGTCAGCTGAATCCGGCTTGCTCTATTGTGCACTCTAATTACAAAATCAATTTCACAAAGATAGAGGCATATAGAAGGTCCAAGCTAAACTTTCAGTGTCATAAATAGGCAGAGCAGACTAATGAGGTTCAGAACCTCTTGTAGCTGTCTTAACCACAGCAAAAGTACATAGGGACATATCATATGATGCTGCATGCATATTAGAGCGTCCTCCGTTGATATCAGCAAAAGTACATAGGAATGGTACACTTTTGTTGCAGAGCGGTTCCATGGTTATCATGAAACCTGTTTCTAGAAGATTCACAAATATTAAGCCAGGAATATGATGTCATCACTTCACAAGAGACTGAATTGTCCATAAAGCATCAATCTTATAACGTGAGTGAAGTCACAAAAAACCATATTGGGCTTGTCTATCATTTAAGTGACACATTCAGACTGATTTACAGCAAACAAACAAGTAGTTCACACGTTTTGAACTTCTTCCAAAGGTATGCACTTAGACCTACAGATATTAAGGATATAGAATGAAGTTAGTCCTCGATCTTTCAAGCCATTTAGTCCTTAAATGTGTCTTCAGAAGATCAAAAGAAAAAGAAAATTGAAGGGTGGATACTTCGGAAGTAAATAGCATGGGACTAAAATACACCAAGCCATTGTCATTCAAATCAATGGTGCAAGCAAATCAACAAAGTAAGACTTAGCCGTTGTTACTCACATCAATGTACAAAATGAACGTCTTTTTTTAATTTCATATCTCTAGTGATACCTTTGATTGCAGAATCTTTTGACTATCAGCGAAGTACTGGTTTGGATGGTTGATTCCAGCATCACAGGAAGAACCATGAATAGCTTCAAAAGTTAAAGTACATGCCAGCTGCACATATAATATCATTTTCAGATGGCAGAAGAACAAGAAAATAAGCTGACAGAGTGCATCCAAGGAGAGGTAATTACCTGGTAGTGTCTATTTCGCACTTTATCCATTACATCAGCCATTGGCCGACTGCCCACGCCCATATTACCAAGAGCAGCCCTGAGGTTGTCCTCACTGCCATTGTCACCCATTGACAGAATGAAAATTCCATATTCATAGAACATGCTTAGAGTAAGCAACAAACTTATGCCGGACAGTTACATGATACAGTCTTATGACTAACAAAACAATTCGATGCTCAAAATTGCACATTAGATTGACATAGGATAGGGGCCTACAAGTTGAGCATTGAGTAAACTTGAACTTTTGTACGATGATGATTAGGGCGAAGATGGATGAACAGGTTGCACAATTGTTCATACTGATGGAGGTGGAACTGTGGATATTGCTTAAATTGTTGAACATGAACTAGTTTTATTATTGTTATTTTCTGAAAATTACTTCACATATTTCAGATTTCGAGTCACAAGCAATCTACATAACTGAGAAGACGTAAGAAAAGCAGGAGCAATTTCTCTTGTTTTCACTGTCCAGAGATCACTTGTTGACTTTATCGACGAAGCAACAGCTTACCTGAAATGTCGGTATGGGCATCCATGGTGATCTCCAACACCAGGAGTGCACGAGATAACCTTTTGACACGAATAGGGTGTGTAATCCTGGAAATTGATAGCACAAGAATTAACTGCGATGTAAACCTAAGGCATATGAGTTTCTTTGGTTCATGTACTCAGATAAATTGATAAACTCACCACTCGCTTGCCCTCTTTCCCATAGCTATGGCGTATACTGTAGGCATACTCTTTGTCAAATCTCTCTGGTCCAACCTAACACAGGAAAATCAAACATCATCATGCAGAAAAATGCAATCCATCAGCAATGAACGAATAAATGTAAACGTCGCAGAAGGAGATTATTCTGTAACAAGAAAAGAATCATATCTGTACTATATGCTCCTGCCTTTTTCTAAAG